>WBND01001842.1:23351-35978 GCA_013398595.1 Tychaedon coryphoeus
CTCAGCCCTGCTGAGTGTGGGTGGACCCTGAGAAAAAAAAAAAAATTCAAATTTACCTCAGCGGGTTCAGGGAGTCACCCCAATAATCAGGATTTTCTTCTGTGCCCCAGGGGTTCTGTGCCACTGGGTCCTGCTCCTCCAGACTGGATTTTTTTTTTGGCATTTGGGTGCCATGGCTGGGTAAGCCCTTAATGCTCTTAACAATTCAGCAGTCAAAGGAGATAAAGGTTATCTGATACTCCAGTGGCCTCCAAACCCTCTCTGGGAGCAGCAGCATCCATCACTTGCTCCTCAGTGCCACGTTCAGCTCCCCAAAGCTCTGAGCTCCAGAACTGTCCTGTCGCTGTCTTTGGGCTCTCCTGAGCCTGAGATCCTCACAACAGAATATTTGGGTGGTTCAGAGCTCAGGTTTTCCCAGCTCGAGCACTGAAGAAGAGTCAGGAACTGTTTTTTGAAGTTTCCAAGGTTGTTTATTGTTTCTTATCTAAGAATTTCTTTCTCTAACTAACAGAGGTCTGTGTAGCAGTTCAATCCAAGGCCTGCTCTGGGGGCAGGACTTATCTTTTATGCTATAAATTACATACCTAATATTTATAATTACTTTCCAATACATGACAATTTTATTTCACTGTCCAACTTTCTCCCAAACCAATCCAGTGGTGCCAGCCTGGCACCAACATGGATGGCATAAAAAAGAAAAAAGACATACCACACCCAAAATCCTCCATATTAGCTTCAAATCCCCTAACATAAACATTTCTAAAAATCCACTTTTCTACCTTCTAACAATCTAATTTATACTCTACTTATTTTTTGGGACTTGGAATTCTTCCTGCAATGTTGGTAGTTTTTTTCCAGGGATTTAAATCCAGCCCCCAGGACCTCTGAGACCCCTGCCAAGGGGGGTCTTGGGGCATCCAGGGGAACACCCTGGACTCCCACACTGTCCCACCACGCTGTCCCCTACCCCAGGGACAGATAATTTGGGGATTGTAGCCAAGCAGGTTATTCCTGTAGCCACACAAGGCACTGCAGTGCCAAGTGTGAGGTCTGGGAGTCACAGAAATAAACGTGCTGGGAGGGAGGTGAGGGAGGAAAGGAGGGAGGTGTGGAGGCTTTGTTGTCACCTCAGCCCTGCTGAATTTGGGGCTCTGCCAGCCAGGAGTGAGTCCTGCAGGGTGGAAATGGGCTCAAACCCCGAAATGAGAGGAATCCCCCAGCACAAGCATCAGGTTCTGGCTCCTGACTCACAAGCAACGTGACTCAGGAGGAGCTACCAAACCTCAGCAGAAGCAAATCAAGGACAAGATATTTCTGTGCAGGATAATTCTGTAAAATCAGCTCGGCTGCGAGTTCAGGAGTTCGGTAAGAGCCTGGAACCAGCACCACAAAAATCCAACGGTGCAAAGTGGGTTTGATAGGAAAGGAGGTATGAGAATCAAGCCAACACCAAAACATCTGGCTGGCAGCTCCGGTGAGATTCCAGATGGAATCCAATTTTTTGCCTCACCCAGAGGAGTCCAAGCTCCCAGCTCAGATGGGAAGAGATCAAAATGCCACCAGGGTGACAACAAGGATGGGAATTAGGGACAGGAACCGCCCCCGTGGTGGGACACAATTTCACCTCCCACACACTCCTCGGAGCAAGGAGAGGAGCAGGGACAAGTGGGGAGGCAGCTCCTGGCTCGGTTTTAGGTGGAATTTGGGAATTCAAGGCTGGAAGAGCAGCCCCAGCGTGGAGCAGGGAATCCAGGAGTGAGCGGTGACACCAGACAGGAGCAAACACTCCAGCCCAGCGTGGGGCTAATGAAGGGTTTTTTGAAGAGCAAAATCAGCCGAGATATCAAAACAAACAGGGCTGAGCATGTAGGAGAGGCAGCAGGAACACACCTTGGTGTGTCAGAGGTTAAAGGAAGCGATTCTGGGATCTCACAGGGATGCTGGAAGCCTCCCTCAGCTTCCCTGGAGATTTCTGCGCCTTTGCAGAGCCTCCAGGGAAATGCCATCCATGCCTGGGGTGGCAGCAAACATGGTTGTTTAGAGGAAAATATGTTATGGAGATTGCTTGATGATTTGGAAGGATTTATTCCAGAGACAGCACTCACTGGAGGGACTGCAAAGGGAGCACAGGAGCTTCTGGCCCCATCCTAAAAGTCAGGAGACGGGTGGCAAGACACGAGATAATTAAATTAGATAATCAGAGAGGAAATTCTCTGGAGCTGTGAGGAAAGAATGATCAAACAAACTTGTCCCAGACCGGAGGGCGCAGTTCCGGGGAGCTCCCAGAGGAGGTGACAGATGTCCAAGGGACACCGATGCCAGCAGCGCTCGGGAAATGGGAGCTGAGGAGCTCCATCCTCGCCGGGAACGGATCCCCGGCTCCCGGCTGCGTGACACCGGCTCCCCCGGTTCCTCACCGCTCGCTGCCAGATGCTCCGGGGCTGAATCACAGCGATTTGTTGTGGCGAGCGTCGCCTCGGCACCTGCTGCACGCTGAACACCTCCTCTCCCTCCTCTTCCTCCTCTCCCTCCTCCTCCGCTGTGATGGGGAGTGGGTGCTGCACCCACAGAGAAAGGGTTAAAAATCGTGCCTGGAGAGAGAGGGGACAAAGTTTGGGGGGGTCCGAGCTCAGGCACAGCCCGCAGGGCAGGACTCCCTCCTCGAGCCATCCCGGGGATGACAAAAATCCACCCAAGACCCCCCTTTTCCATAGGAAACAGCCCCCCCAAGTGCTGTGTGAGTCCCCCCCATCCCAGGGACCCTCCCCAGCTTCCCTCTGCTGCTCTCTTGCGGATCCCTCCTCCGAGCGGACAAGGAGCGAAACCCTGGGAAGAGCCTCTCATGGCCTCACCTGGCCCTTCCTGCACCCAAATTTACCCCAGCGGTATCGTCACCTCCAGGGTCGCGTCCAGACACGGGGATGGAGCTGGAGGCAGCGCGGGGATGGGCTGTGACCGGCACCAAGCTGTTCCTCCTCCCACGGGCGCTTCCCACGGGGATTGTGACTAAGGGAGGCGTCGCTGGTGCACAGCTCTGGTGCAGGAGCAGCTCCTCAGAAACGCACGTGAACGTGGGGAAGCGCTGCACATGGACACTGCGGCTGAAAGGGTTAATTCTCCGCTGGAAATGAGATGGGAGTGTTTGCCCAGAGCTCTGAAATCCTGGGCTGGCAGGAGCCAGAGCTCGGGGAGGGGGGATTATCTCATGGATGAGAGCATGGATGGGTGAAGGTGGATAAAGGAGTTGCCTGGGAGATGCCAGGGGACAGCCAGGACTGGACATTGACTTTTAGGGACGGGAACAGAACAGGCTCCACCCCAAATGTGGTCCAGCTGCAAGGACCGGTCAGGGGACTGGGAGGTACGAGCTGCAGAGACAGGGATGGGCTGGGACACGCTGGTTAGCACAGGTGACAGCCCAGCACAGGTGTCACCGCAGCACAGGTGACATCCGAGCATGGGTGACATCCCAGTGAGGGTGACTTCCCACTGAGAGCGACATTCTAGAACAGGTGACACTCCAGTGAGGGTGACTCCCCAGTGAGGGTGACACCCCAGTGAGGGTGACATTCTAGAACGAGTGACACCCCAGTGAGGGTGACTTCCCACTGAGAGTGACACCCCAGCACGGGTGGCACCCTAACATTGGTGACATCCCAGCGAGGATGGCATCCTAGCAAGGGTGACATCCTAGCATTGGTGACATCCTAACACAGGCGACATCTCAGCACGGGTGAGACCCCAGCACTGATGACACCCCAGTGAGAGTGACACCCCGGCACGGGTGAGACCCCAGCACTGATGACACCCCAGTGAGGGTGACACCCCGGCACGGGTGACACCCCAGCACTGATGACACCCCAGTGAGAGTGACACCCCGGCACGGGTGACACCCCAGCACTGATGACACCCCAGCACTGATGACACCCCAGTGAGAGTGACACCCCGGCACGGGTGACACCCCAGCACGGATGACACCCCGGCACGGGTGACACCCCGGCACGGGTGACACCCCAGCATCTCTGCCCGGCCCCTCTCACCCTGCCAAGGGGACCGCGCTCCATCCACCCAGCCGGGCACTGCCTGGCAGCGACCCCGCCGAGTGACCCGGCCCGTCCCGGGCACACCGCGAGCCGAGAGGGGGCCGGAGCTGGCGGCGCCCTGCGGGACCGACCGATACCTCGCGGTGGGACCGATCCCAGACCGGCGAGACCCCGTTCTATGGCGGGACCGCCCGATCTGGGGATGACACCGTGGGGCATCGCGAGCGGGCTCGCTCAGCGAGGGGGCGGGACGGGGACCACGGGGATCGAGAGGACAAGGGGGACCACGGGGACCACGGGGATCGAGGGGACCCCCGGTGCCGCCGTCCCCCCCCCGCCGCCGCCGCCGCCCCGCGCGCACCTGCCTCCCGCGGGGAGCCGCGCATGCGGCGCGCACCACCGCGCCTCAGGGCGCGGGGGGGGCCGGCGGCCGGAGCGGGCGTGTTTACACGGGGGCCGAGGGGGGCGGCATCGGCGCGGCCCCCCCCGCTCCCCCCCCCACCGGCACGAATGGTCTCTTCCTCGCGCTGTATTTAATCCCCGCCGCTGCCGCACCGCCGGCTCCAGAGCGGGGAGAGCAGCGCCGAGAGAGCAGCGCCCGCCGCCCGCGCTGCGGCTCGGTCGCGCCGGCCCCCGCGGGCTCCCCGCTGCCCCACCACCACCACCATGCAGCCCCCCGCCCTCAGCGTCCTCCTGCTCATCGCCTGCTTCGGCAGCGCCTGGGGAAACCTCTCCCGCGACGGTGAGTGGCGGCACCGCGAGCGGGTGAACCTCCCTCCAGCATCCCCGCCGCCACAGCCGGGGATGCGGGGAACCGAGCGACAGGTGCGGGGCGCGGCGGAGCGAGCGGGCCCGTTATGTGGGTCAGGCAGGTGCCGCCCGCCCCGCCCCGCCTTGCCCGGCCCTCAGGGCCCGCCCCGCCGCCGGCTGCGGGTGCGGCTCCCCCGGGGCAGCCGGCGGGGCTCAAGGTCACGGCGGCGCCGGTGCTGCCTGCCCGTCGTGTCCCCTCATGGCCGCGGACCGCCCGGGGCGGGGCGGCGGAAGGTTCCAGACAGGCCCCGGCGGGCGGCGGCGGCGGCGCTCGACCCCTCCCGGCGCTGCCCGCGGAGAGAGGGGGGGGCGATGGATGGAGAGTCCCCGGTGAGGGTGGCGGGGCTCGGTGACAGCGCTGTCCCCCTCGGGGAGGGGCGGATGGAGCCGCGGTGACATCCCCGGTGGGAGCCGCCTCCCCGGGATGGGCGGGGGGCTCGGCGGCCGCTCCCCGTCCCGCCGGGATGTGCGGGGCATCCAGCGGAGACAAAGCGGGTTCGCCGCCGGCGACAGGCGTGTGATTCCTGTCGGGGCTCGGCGCTGCGGCTCCCTTGGTGCCTTGGACCCGCCATCCCTGTCTGGCTGCTGGCGGCTCTGAGTCGTATGTCGTGACAGGAGCGATGCTGCTGCGTGTGTTTGGGTGGGGAGGAGCGGCGGCTGGGCTGGGCTGGCTGTGTTGTGGTCTGGAGGGGCTGGCGGTGGGTGCGGTGTCCATCCCAGAGCAGGGAGGGGATTCTGGAGCAGGCTCGGGGGTCCCCAGGGTTCTGTGGCACGGTGGGGACAAGGGCTGAGCCCGCAGCCCCCACGGCTCCCCCGCACCCATCTCTGGTGCTGTCACAGCCTCTGGGGGCTGGTGGCTCTGTTCCCATCCACGAATCCCGGGATTTGTGCTGGTTTTGGCCACGATCCTCCCACGGGCACCCGAAAGAGTCACTTGGGTGTGGGTGATGCTCAGCCCCACGGCGTGGGGACATGCTGGCAGCCCCAGGGTGGGGATGCTCAGCCCGTGGGGCTGGGGGTGGCTGAGCATCCCGGGGAGCACTCCTGGGAGGGGAGGTGGCCGTGATTTGGAGCTGTCCTGGGACAGGACACAGCCTGGATGATGACACTGCAAGATTTCCCCCTGGGCTGGCCTCTGCTGTGGCTCAGCCCTGGCCACCAATGCCAGGGTCCAGCACAGCTGGACAAACAGACCCTCAAAAAAAAATTTTTTTTAGGAGCAGAGGAGATGGATGGCTGGGAGATGCTTGGAATGAAGTTGTGTTTTCATGGTTGATGCCTCATCCTGGAGCCCCTGAGCCATCCCAACATTGCTCAGGGGACATCCCCTCCCTGGCACCTGTGCTGGGGCGGGATGGAGTCTCCTCCTTGGATGTGAATGGCTTCACTAGAACCACAGCAGGGTCTGGAGGAACCCCTGGAAGCCACCCAGGCACTGGGAGCACTGGTCCTGCACAAGGGGGCCCTGTCTGTGCTCTTGGCTGGCGTTGTGCTGCTGTCGGCACATTTGGGTGTTTGGGCTGGTGCGTGGTTGTCCTTGTGTGAGGATCATTCTCTCTCTGCGGGGTTATTCCAGCCCGGGCGTTGTGTAACCCTTTTGTTTGGACAATGCCCTGGGAGGCCACCACGGGCCAAAAACAGATGGCTTGGGGCTGTTTTTTTCCCTCATGCACTGGAGGAACATTGAGAAGTGTCTTTAGCCTGGTGAGATGAGTGCTTTGCAGAGAGGCAGGTTCAGGGCACTTCCCTATCCTGCAGGGTGGCTTTGTCACTCTGGAGGTGTCTGCTTGGCCAGACCACCCAAAAAAGCTCTGTCTGTCCTGGAGAGATGCCCTGAGCTGTCCTGGAGCAGCCTCCCTGCCATCCAGGTGACATCTGCAGGTCCTGGAGGGATCCATCAGCGCTGGAATGTGGGAGGCTGGAGCAGGGAGAGCCCGGGGGCACAGCAGGGTGGTGTCTGGAGCAGAAGCCTTTGATTGCTGCTTTCCGTGGTGCTTTTCCCCGAGGAATGTGTGAGAGCCCCGCTCGCAGTGCCATTAGGGCTCGCCATATGCTGCCGGTGCCTGTGCCAGCGCCAGCCCTTGGCTCCAGAGCCCAGGAAGCAGAGACAGCCCTGGTGAGGCACGAAAAGAAGGGAGGGCGACCTCTCTGCATCACTCACTACCTGCTTGGCCTGATTTTGGATGACTTGGATCAGCTGCCTGGGGGAAAGGAGCTGTTCCAGAGCCGGGATCAGCACTCAGCCAGAGGAGAGGGGAGGGAGCAGAGCATCCCTGTGCAGGCTGGAGAGCACGGAATCCACCACTCAGCTGTCTGGCACAATGAGTTAGGCTCAACAGGCAAGGCTGGATTTTAGGACAAAGCCTGGGATCAGGCTCTGCAGAGGTGCCTGCTGCGTGCCCAGACGGTGAGGGATGTGCTGGCACCCAGGGACAGGGATTGTGCCACTGTCCTGGCAGTGCCATGGGCTTTGGCATGGCCTGTGCTGTTTGCTGGGAGTGTGAAAAGAACCGTGGAACCGGGAGAAAAATCCCAATGGAACTGGGAGAGGAATCCAAATAAAATTGAGTGATGCTGCCGGAGCATCCCGAGGTGTGGGTACCCACCCTCCTCTGGAGGGAAAAACGCCCTGTTTGCCCAGGATTCCCTGCCTGGGAGGTCTCCTGCCTGCAAGACTCTGCCTCTCCTCCCTCTCTGCCTGACGTTCTCGCCTCTCCAGGGGTGTTGGAATCGCCGGAGGAACCGGAGGCGGCTGCATCTGGGGAGTCACCCCAGCGTTGGCACGGCGGCCACGCAGCCAGATGGAGGGAGCTGCAGCAGAGCTGTTGCTGTTTGTTTTCCCTGAGTTGGTTCCTAACCTCGTTTTACACCAATCCAGGGTGTCTCGTGCCCATCCAGGAGCAGTGGGAGGGAGGGAGTGGGGCAGGATTTGGGCACGTGTCCCAGGTGGGAGCTTGGTTTGTTCTCTGTCCCTGGTCTCCACCTGAGCTGCTTTTCCAGCCCAGATTGAGTGCAGTCCTTGCTGCTTTGGCTCTTCAGTGGCTCCACAGGCCCTGGGAGGTGCTGCCAGCACTGTGACACCCCCACAGTCAGATGGATCTGCTGGTTCTCCTCCCAGTTACTGGGTCAGCTCAGCTTGAACCATCTGGTCCAGTTCTGGGCAGCCCAGAGCAGCAGAGCGTTCATCGTGGTGATGCTGAGGTGGGAGTGACCTCTGTGGTGCTCCAGCTCTTCCACCCACCTGTAAAGGGCTGAGATTCTCCATCCTCTTCCCAGACAGCTCCTTTTCCACCTGAGAGGTTTGGGCAGCCCTGGTGCCAACAACTGTTTTAGTGCTGGAACAAGGTTTAGACCTGGTGGACATATCTGTACAAATCTGGGCTTTGTGTGTGTGCACCAGCCAAAAACTATTTTCAGTTGCTATGTTCTGCTATTCAGTTATTTCTGCATATTTTGTTCTTTCACACACTAGCTGTTTTTGTGTATTTCTTAGTTTAGACTAGTGTTTATAACAGGTGCACAGCATGAGAAATTTTAGGAGTTTTTCGATAACTTGTTTGAAACCCCCGAGGCCGCTGGAACATCAACTATGTTAAATCAGGAGAGGAGAAGTTGAAAACACAGAATACCGAGACAGGAGGCAGTGAAAATCCTGAAGACCACCAATTATGGACTTTCAGGGCTTTAAATGAGTAGATCAATATCCCAAAATTACCAATTGTAGAGTGTGTCCCCCTGCTTGAGCTGCAGGTGCTTTTCCAACACCTCGGATGGCATTTTCTGGCAAGCTCAGCTTTTCCACACTGCTGCTTTTTCAGGTTGTGATTTCCAGGGAAATGAGTTCTGACACTGCTGGTCCCTGGGTCAGGTGCTGCTCAGAAATGGGATTTGCTGGGACCCCTCACACATTTGTGGGGAGCTGTTTCCAGAGCTGGGATGTGCTTTGGGGTGTCTGTGCTGGTGTTCAAGGATGCAGCTCCTCGTTCTCCCTCCTGCTGCCATCAGAGGCAGGGATTCCCAGGGTTTGGGTCTTAAAATTCCCGGGGTTTTGGGGCTGGAATTCCCGGGGTTTTGGGGCTGGAATTCCCACGGTTTTGGGGCTGGAATTCCCGGAGTTTTGGGCCTGAAGTCCCCAGATTTTGGCGCTGAAATTCCTGGGGTTTAGGGCTGGATATTCCATGATTTTAAGGCAAAAATTTCCAGATTTTTGGGGCCAGCATTCCATCAGGATGCTGCTCTGCTACTCCTGCTCTGAAACCATGGGGAAACGGATCCAGGAGTGCTCCAGCCTCAGCTGCTGCTGCTCTGAGCTTCTCTGAAAACACCTGGAGGATCCATTTTGCCTCTCCAAGTCTCACCAACTTTGAATTCTGGCTTTTTTTTTTTTTTTTTTTAAATCTCCCTGTGATGCTGAGGACTCCAAAATGGACAGAACACTTTGCAGCAGCAGCAGCAGAGGTGTGACCTGCACATTCCTGAGCATCCTTTGGGATGGTGGCAGGACCTGGTGGAGTTGCTGGAGTTGTGTTAGGGCAGGTTTAGGTTGGATATCAGGAAAAACTTCAGGAAAGCTTCAGCTTGGGGTGTCCTGTGCAGGGCCAGGAGTTGAACTCCATAATTTTATTTTTGGGAGGTCAGGAGGAGGTGTTGATTGTGCTCTCCTGTCCCCCAGGAGAGGAGCAGAGCTGCCAGGGTTTCCCCACGCCTCAGTTGTGTTATAAATATCCTCTTACACAACCCTGGTGAGTTTTTAATCCTCGGGCAGTGGGGAGTGACAATTCCTCAGGACCGTGGCTGCAAAGCCACCAAAACCCCGTGCCAGGGCATCCAGCTGGGCTGAGACACCTCGCTGGGCAGGGAGATCCTTAAAACAGAACTGTCAAAGCACAGAGCTCGTTCCCTTGGCAACAGTCATGTTGGAGATTGGCCTTAGGGTAGGAGCTAAAAATCCCACTCAAAAAAAAAAAAAAAAAGGAGTTTTCAGCTGTTGGCTGTCACACTGGGGGAGGATTCTGCCACAGGGGTCACCCTGCCCTGTGCCCCCTGGGTCTTGGGGGGATTTTCTCCTTTTGGGGGCTCCAGGGAGCTGTGGCAACTCAGGAAAGGCTCTCAGGTGATTGGGGGATTTGTGGTTGCTCAGAATTGGGGGATTTTCCCTTCCCCAGCGCTCAGGGTGTGACCAGCTGGGTTTTGGTTCTTGTGCTGCAGCTCTGGGCATTGGTGGGGCTGCAGGAGACCCTCTGAGCTGTGGGATAACCTTGGAAGGAGGTGATCCTGATGTCCTGGGATTTCCTGGAGGTGCCACTGCCTTTTCCTGAGCAAAGAGTGCACCAGCCTGGTGTGAACATGGAAATGGAGCCATCCAAGCTCCCTGATCCCATCCCAGCTCTCCTGGGAGTGCTGGCAGAGCAGGGTTTGTGGGGTTTGGGGAGGAGGAATGGGAACAGGAGAAGCTCCCAGCCCTGCACAGCGAGGATGGAGCTGAAACCACAGCTCTGAGAGCATCCAGCCAGGCTGGAGGAGGAGAGGAGCATCCTGTGGTCCCACAGCACTTGGAATCAGCCCCTGAGGAGCTGCTGATTGGTGCTAATTGCTGGCTGTGTGCTGATCCCTGGGCAGGTGTCAGCAGCAGGGCAGGTCTGGCAGGGTGTGACAGTGTCCCTCTGGTCACAGATGCAGTTTCAGAGGTGCCCAGGTCGTGGCAGTGCCCCTGGGAGAAGCCAGGCTTCAGAGCAGGAGGTGATGAGAAGCTGCATCCTCTTGCTGTGCCCCTTCCCAGAGAAATCCTCTGGAATTTTGGGGTGAGGGGGTTTCATGTGGGAAGGTGTGAAGCTCCTGGAGTCACCACTTCCCTCAAAATTAGTGAGATCCCATCCTGCTGGGACATGAGGATCCCCCATGACCCTCTGGATCACAGCACACCCAGGGCTGTGTTTGCCACTTTTGGGGAACATTTTGCATTCCTGTGACAGCCCCTGGAATCAAACCTTCACCCTGTGGGAGGGAGTGGCTGTGGGGGCTGGTGAGAGCTGCCAGAAGGAATTTTAGACACCAGTGGAGTTACTGGATGGATTTATCCTTGTGAAGAAAACAGGAACACTCTGGATTCTGCAGCCAGGAATGTCCCTCTGTCCTGGATCCTTCCACCTTTCACTCAGAGCCTGCTCCAGCCTGGATTTACCTCTTGGGGACAGTCTGGATGGACCCTACAACCACAAAGGATGCCATGGATTGGGGAATCAGCCATCCCTGGAGCTGCAGGAGGCACCTGGCAGCTGCCAGAGGGATGGGATGTGTCCTGTCACTGTCACAGCACCGGTGACACCGGATCTGAGCTGGAGCAGAACAGATGCACCCAAACACCAGCAGCTTTCCCCTCTCCTGGGAAAAATCTGGAGCTGCCTCCTGGAATTTGAGCTCCAGACTGTGGATTCACACCCTGCTAAAAATCAGCTTGTAAGAAGATGTGCACAGCAGATGTCTGAGATTTCCTGATCCGTGAGTTCAAAATTCCCACCCTGCTTCTCGTAAGGACCCCCCGCAGGAAAAATGCCCGGGGCTGTGCAGGGAATTCCTGGAACACAAAGTCCTTGGAGAGGAGAATAAGGAGCCTTGGAAAACATCTGTGCCCACGGGGATGAATTGGATCTTTGTGATGTTGAACCCGGAGTAAATAGGAAAGAAAGAGGGAAATGAGAAGGGGGAGTTTTTTTCGGGAAAGAAGGAGGGAAACCAGAAATGTTTTTGGGACATGACTGTGAACCAGAGGCGTTGGAGGGGCTTGGAGCAGTGGGTGGTTTTCTCTGAGCTTATTTCTGCCACAGAGATGCTTTCACAGCCTGGAAAAAAAAAAAAAAAGCTGGGATGATGGGATGGACATTCCCTGGAGAGAATCCTGCAGTTCCAGTCTCACCCTCTACAGCTGCTGGGCTCTCATCCCTGAGGATGCTCCAGGTGCAGGCAGCAGAATTCCTGGGATGCAGAACATCAATTTTTTTCCTTGTGGGATCATCCTGGGGCTGGACACCCAGAGCTGCAGAGCTTTGGGCTGGATGGGGACACTCATTTTGGGCTCCAGGTGCAGCAGAGATGTCAACATCGTTTTTCTACATCATTTTTCCACATTCATAAATATGAATGCAGCCCCTCTGCAAACGTGCACGGCTCTAATTAATGAAATATTGATTTTTCTCCGCTGCACCAACGGGGAGCACAAACAAACACGGGCAGCAGCTCTGGGCCTCACACAGGGCTTGGCAGAGCTTTTCTGAGCTGGTTTTGGGGGACCCTGAGGTTACTCTGAATCTAGGGCTGGATCTGAGCCCTCCTGTGCCAGCTTGGATAGTTCCAAGGAGGGATGGCCGTGTCCCCAACCTGAAAATAATTTTGTGCCCCTATTGTGGGGTGACAGAGGGGTCCCTGCAGCCCCCAGGCCGTGCTTTGGCTGTGGAGGGAGGTGAGGGGACAGTGCCAGCCCTGTCAGGTGGCACAGCCCTGTGCTGGCACGGGCAGGGCGGACGCTCCTGGAGTGTCCAGCACCTGTCCCAGCTCTTTGTGCCAGCACAGCCCAGGAGCTTTGGCTGCAGAGGGAGCAGTCCCTGCTCCCAGACCCCTGGGTTTTTTTAGGATAACCCCCAGGATGGTGCTGCTGGGTTGGATTGAGTTGGTGTCCTGGTATCTGCCAATAAAGGCAGAAGCTTTTCTTTGAAATGGAGAATGTAAACCCCCCTCCCTCCAAATTATTATCAGTTTGAAATTAAGGGGCTCTCAGGCA
>WBND01001843.1:28878-41273 GCA_013398595.1 Tychaedon coryphoeus
TTGAGCAAAAACAATCCCACAGATGGGTTTGCCTTTCCTTGAGGCAGGACTAATCCAAACTGTCTTCCCTAACACATTCCTCATATGCACCATAGGGACTTTATCCCCTTCTACGGCACGTGGATGTTTTCATTGAGTAGGGCCATTTCGATGAGTAGAGCCTCTAGTGTTAACTAACCAGGTGGCCTTTGCTAAATGTAGATCCCAATGTTCGAAGGTCCCACCATCTATTGCTTTCAGTGTGTTTTTTACCAGTCCATTGCACTGTTCAATTTCCCCAGAGGCTGGTGCATAATAGGGAATATGATACACCCACTCAATCCCATGCTCTCTGGTCCAGGTGTTTATGAGACTGTTTTTGAAATGAGTCCTGTTGTCTGACTCAATTCTTTCTGGGGTGCCATGTCACCAAAGGACTTGCTTTTCAAGGCCCAAGATGGTGTTCCAGGCAGTGGTGTGAAGCACAGAGTACATCTCTAGCTATCCAGTAGTCGTTCCCACCATTCTCAGCATGCAGTGCTTGCCTTGGTGGGTTTGTGACAGTGTGATGTAATTGATTAGCCAGGTCTCTCTATAATTATATTTCAACCATCGTCCCCCATACCACAGAGGCTTTACTCACTTGGCCTGATTGATTGCAACACATTTCACACCTATGGAAAACCTGTGCAATAGTGTACACAGTAAAGTCCACGCCTTGATCACAAGCCCATCTATTTGTTGCATCTCATCCCTGATCACCTGAGGTGTCATGGGCCCACTGAGCCAGAAATAATTCACCCTTATATTACCAGTCCAGATCCACTTTAATCCTGACAGCTTGATCTGCCTGACCATTGTTGCCATCTTCTTCAGTAGTCTGACTCTTGGGTATGTGGGCATCTACATGAGGGGCTTTTACAGTCAAGTTCTCTACCCAGGCAGCGATGTCTTGCCACATTTCAGCAGACCAGATGAGTTTCCCTCTGTGCTGCCAATTGGTCTTTTTCCATCAGTCCAGCCAGCCCCACAGAGCATTTGCTACCATCCATGAGTCAATGCAGAGGTGGTGCTGGCCACTTCTCACATTCAGCGATATCTAAAGCCAGCTGGACGACTTTCAGCTCTGCAACCTGACTTGATCCACCGTGTCCTTCAATAGTTTCTGTGATGCACCACGTAGGACTCCATACAGCAGCTTTTCATTTTTTAATGTATCCCTATGATAGATCAGAAACCTTCAGCAAAAAGAGCATGTTGCTTTTCATTTTCAGGTAGCTGATTATAGGGTGAGGCCATCTCAACATGTGTCACCTCCTCCTCCTCCTCCTCTTCTGATGACAGTCTGAAATTTTCAGCTTTGGGCTAGTTCCAGATGACTTCCAAGATCCCTGAGCAACTGAGGTTCCCTATTGGAGCTTGCTGTGTGATCAGAACAATCAACTTACTCCACGTAGCATCAGTGAAATGTTGTGTGGAAGGGACTTTCCCTTTGAATATCCAGCCCAGCATTGGCAGTCGGGGTGCCAGGAGGAGCTGTGCTTTGGTGCCAACCATTTCTGAAGCAGCTTGAACCCCTTCATAACATGCCAGTATCTCTTTTGACGTTGGGGTGTAAAAGGCCGTGGATCATTTGTATCCCAAACTCCAGAACCCCAGGGGTTGTCCTTGAGTCTCCCCAGATACTTTTACCAGAGACTCCAGAAGAAACCATTCTCCCTGGCTGCCGTATAGAGCACATTTTTTCACATATTGTCCTGTCCTGACTGGCCCAAAGGCTACTGAATGAACTATCTCCGGTTTACTTTATTCAAAAGCTTCTTATTCAGGACCCCACTTGAAAACAAGTGCCTCTGCTCATGTCTACAGTTAGAACATTAATCCACCCCATAATACATCTCTATGTGTTATAGGGGAACAAGAGTCTCTTCTCCATTGCTTAAAAAAGAGAAATTTCAGTCCAAGAGTGAGGCACCTCCATTAATCCCTTCCATCTGGGACCTGACTTCTTCCTTTTGTCTGACCTTGGTGTTTTCATGCTGTTTCTGTATCTTTATCTCGGTCCTTATCTTTCACTCAGGAGAGAGAACAAAGTATCTGCAAGTCTCATTCTGGGCAGTGAAAGAGTTAATATATTGCCCAGGCCTGCAGATGGTCGGGCTAGGATCATAAGGGCCCAGCCAGAAAGCTGTGGTGTTTGTTATGGCTGAATGACTGTTTTCTGGCATTTGCTACATTGAATTCCAGCTGCAGACTGATGGTCTTCCCTCCCCCCTGCCTGGCAGGAATGGGGCCCAGCTGTCTGTCCCCAAGGCTGTGTGGGCATTGTGGTGATGCGGGCCGGCGGCAGGGCAAGGTTCTTCCTAGCAGCGGGCTCCATGGCAGCGCTGGGGGGTGGGGGGCTAGAATTGTAGCAGCCACATGGGCCTCCCCTCCCCCTTTCTATTGGGGACCCCGGCCAAAAATGGGGCCCTGTGTCAGACCCTGCCCCCAGCCCAAACCTGGCCAGGCCCAAGGGCCACACGAAGGGGCCCAAGTTGATGTTACCTGTACTGAGGCTAGAAGGGAAAGAGCTTTCCCGGGGTTTTTCATCTTTACATGCGTGTTTCACAAAGACGCATAAACTTTGTCATTGGTGTAACAATGTGTCAATATTAAAAATCAGACACAGATTGGTCCTTGTCAGGTCCAAAGAGGCTGCCCAGGTCCTGGCAGAGAACAATTTCAGGAAATTTATACAAGCCACCACAGTTTCCTTCTTGCTGGTTAGTAGGGACGTAGCTGCTATTTTGTTGACCATTTCCATTGGAATCTGACAACAGCTAACTTGCCAATTTACTCCTAAAAACTGGGTTTCCTGGGCAGATCCCTTGATCTGGTTTTATGGCAAAACCAGCCTTCAGGAGGATCTCTATTATCTTCTCCCCTTTCTAAAAGACATCCTCTACTGTGTTGCCCAATATGATGATGTCATCAATATGCTGCAAGTTTCTGGAGTCTCACCCTTTTCCAGTGCAGCCTGGATCAGTGCATGGCAAATCATGGGGCTGTGTTCCCATCCCTGGGGCAGGCAGTTCCAAGTGTACTGGATGCCCTTGCAGGTGAAGGTAAACGTTAGCCTGCACTCTGCTGCTAAAGAAATGCAGAAAAATACATTGGCAAAGTTGATGGCAGCACCACTTTGCTGCCGTAGACTCCAGTTCGTACTGAAGTTCCAGCATGTCTGACAGAGCAGCACTCAGTGGTGATGTGACTTCATTAGGGCAACGATAATCCACTGTCAGTCTCCATTGTCCCTTGGACATGGGCACTGGACATATAGGGCTATTAAAGGATAAGTGCGTCTTGTTGACCACTCCCTGGCTATCCAGTTCACAAATCATTTCATGGATGGAGGTCACAGAAACCCAGGTGATGCAGTATTGTCGACAGTGCCAGCAGAAGGGCCCTCTGAGAGACCAGGCAAAGTATTCAGCTGCCTAATTTTCTCTGTCTCCACAGCAGCTATCCCAAAAGCCCGACATTGCCGTTTTGGGCCCTTGAAATACCCTCTCCTGAGGTAATCTATGCCAAGAATGGGGTATTTTTGCTATTCTCAGACAGGCTCAGTTCAGCTTCCAGTACAGTCATCTGTTGGGATCCCCATGTCACCCCAGGAACAGAGATGGATTCTGCCCCGTTATATCATGATGGCATCAGGGTACATTGTGCACTGGTGTAAACTAAAGCCTTATACTCCTGTTGGTCTGATGTGCCAGGCCATCAGATCCACACAGTCCAATAGATCCGATTGTCTCTTTCCTCCACCTGGCTGGAAGCAGGGCCCCTCTAGTTCTGGTCATGGTAGTCGTTGCCCACTTGTTGTAAATATGATGAACCACAGGTCTCTTCAAGAGGATTTGAAGTAACATCAGCACCTTCCATTCTGTCTGAGGACCTGCCCACTGGAAACAGGAGCAGCATTTATCCTTGAAGAATTTCCTGTGGTGGTTGTTCTTCCTCTCAACTCACATACCCATGGCTCCTAGGGCAGAGGTAGATTTTCCATCCCACTTCCTCATGTCGTCTCCATGGTCATGCAAAAGTAAAAGCACAGGTTATCTACCTCATGGTATGTTCCCTCTCTCTCTTGAGCAGGGGTATGCTTGCTCTTAATAGCAGAGACTCTGGCCTGTACTGGCAGGGCACAGGACGTTTCCTCTTTAAATTGCTGGAAGTCCTAGGACAGTCTTTCTGTGGCTGAGATGCAGGCCCACAGGGAGGAAGAGAGATTTTCCTCATATTACCAGTTGAGCAACCAAATTATCCACTGTTTGTTCTCCTTTCCATGACATCACCACCAGTAAATTGGCGTACAACGATGGCGTGCTCCATAGGAACTTCTGCTACATGGGTTGTGTGCCCTAGACTTCATCTGGATCTGTAGGGGACTGCTCGTTACTTGAATCCTTATAGAGCACCTCCAGCGCAGCTAATTCTCTCAGGTACTGGATACCTTGCTCCATGGTGTTCCACTTGTCTCGGTGCACTGATAGATCATCTGTGAAAATATACCTTTCCCTCATGCTTGACAGGAGTCATCTCCAGAGGCTGAGAGTTTCCGTCTTTTTCCCAATCTCCTGGTCAATGCCCACATCCCAGGACAGGGATCCCAGCTGCATGGCTTCACTACCATCTAGTTCCGTATCTTAGATCGTGATATCGCAGCACTGGAACAGTCACGTCACCATGGGCTCACCCTACTGGCAGCTGAAATCCTTTCACATATCTCGCAGCTCACCCAGGGTTTGGGATCAAATTACTATCTCTGGCCATTCCTTTTATTCTTGTTATGAGGACCCTACTTCCTCTTTATCCCTCACTTTGGTCTTGGATTTTTTTCTTCTGTATAGGGGTGACTGCTACCAGCACGGGTTGTTCCTCTGATTCAGCTGCAGTTTGAGTGGCCACAGTTCCGGTTGCTCTGTTTTCCTCCTCCTCCCCCTGAGGGGGCTGTCTAGTAATGGGCAGTGTCTGATAAATAGCAGCCAGAACCCAGCAAATTCCATAATTTTTCACCTCTCTGGAACTGCCCACAGCATTTTTCCTTCACGTATTTTATCACTCTAACAGGGCCCTGTGGTTGTTTTGGGGTGAACATCCAAATCATTGGAGAAGTCCTCCAAATACTGGCCCATTTTCTGCCACATTCCGTGCCACTCATTACTATCCCACCCTTGGTGAAAATCTCTGAATGACCAAATCTCTGACTATCCTCCCATAGAAATCTTTCTTGTCTCTCTCATGGTGTGGACTGCACTGAGACCTGGCAAACTTAGCAACAATAACATGCTTTTCTTAACATCCAGTGGGAATTCAAAATTCTCAAAAGCTGATGTAACAGACCTGAAGGAGGAAAAGGAGGTGAAAAGCTGGGGAAAATCATCCTTCCAGGTTCCCACCCCTCCCACTGGGTACTATTATTAATGGACTCCCAAAGCTAGCAACCAAGGTAAGAGTAGGAGAGCAACACCGAATACACATCCCAAATGACCCTCATTACCCTTCATGTTATCATTTCATAAACTGATATCCCACAGTACAGCAACAAAGCAATCCTGATCCCTCTCCCTGCTGTGAAAAACAAGACCGCAAGGAGCACATAGGGGAATATATACAGGGTTAGGTACCACATGTGCATGAACAGACCAAGCAACATTGTAACCAGTGGCTGCATTCCTAATACAACAAATGCTTAGACCAAATTTGTTTCCAACCTGTTTGGGCAGATCTGTTGTTATCTCAACCCTTTGTGCTGCACATTAGGTGCTAACTAATGTTGTCATGGTTTAGGAATGGGCCATGTTAATGCAGCTAGCTCCCCCTCCCCCCTACCCCCTCCCCAAGCACAAAAGCTAAAGATCACAGGTTGAGATAAGAACAACTTACTTGAAACAGCAATGAGGTAAGAAAAGGAACAGTAACACCATCAATATTAATAATGAAAGGTGTAAGACAAGAAAAGGATTTACATGTAAAATAAAACGATACTCGACCATTTCATGGGACATGCTTTCTTCCACCCTTTCCCCCCAACCCAGCAATGATGTGAGGTGGTGTCAAATAACATTAGTCTTGGCCAAGCCCCTCCCCACTGATCTGGGCCAAACCCAGGACAGTGACCTACTTGCTTGTTTAGTGATAAAGAAAGCCAAGCCAACAATTTTTGAGCAGACTGATCACTTGACTTACAATGTAGATTTTAAAATTACAGCTTCAGCAGCACATGTACATCTACAGAGCATATCATTAACATTCCACAGTTAACTCTTTGAGAGTGGAAAAAGAAGGACTCACCAGAAGCCAGCTGTTATAGAGTCTAGTTACGAAAAAAAAAGTCACCCATCATCACCCTTCAGAGTATACTGGGCTTTCAAGAGAGCTCTAATTTACTTATATTTGCATACTGGAAGTTGTACAGTAACCATAAATTTTGCATCTCATTAGTAGCCAGATAACCCTTAGTGCATTTATGGTCTGGGTTAACTTTGCAGGTTTGAGAGCACCTGGCAAATCACAGCTTCATTGTACTGGACATTAGACAAGCAGTAACACACATCTTGCCCTTAAAATATGTCAACAGCACTGCCTGCCTCCTGCAAAAGGAGACAAGTTTCAAAATATGCTCCTTTACTCTTGTTATGCAAAGATTAGTCTCATGTGAGTAGATTGTTTTGCTGCTCAAGTGTTTTCAGTTGGCCTCTTCCCAATAGAACATCGTTCAAAGTATCCATATGTGATCACAGAAAAAGGAAGAATCAGATGCTGAAAGTAACACAAGGACACCAGTTAGAGTCAGTTCCAGGTGCTTTAAAAATAACAAACAACAAACCACACTCACACTCCCCCAAAAACAGCCAACCAAAAACATTTGAGTCCATTTGAGTTTTATAGGAAGTAGTATTTTCTCCTGCTGGTGAGATGGTTCTTGTGCTGAAAGCAAATAGACTGTCAGCTTTACTACGGATCCAGTGCATTTTATGGCTTCAAAGTATTTATCTCAAAACAAATCTCTGGAGTACATCTACATAATTATCTAATGTTTAGTGTTGCTCAGCAAAGTCACATCATCTTTTCAAGATAGAAAGCCTGCAGAGTAAAAAAGGTTGAATACAGTGGCTGTTTATAGCCCATATTAACAGCAAGTGGTACAGCATTTCAGGCTCAACAGTCCCAATTTTAAGAGGGAAAAATCGAGGAGTCAGATGCTGGGCAAGTGATCTTAGAAGTATCCAAGCAATGACATGCAGAAAACACAAAGGGCTGTCCAGTCTTTCAGGATAGCATGCCTGTTGACACCAGATTTTGTATTTCACATAGGGCTATTTTACTGGTTGCAGCCATGAGGAGTAAAATGCTGTCATTCTTCTAGTAGTAGGAGAAAAAAAATATTCCTCAGCAAATTCAAAACAGGGTAACCCATACTGTGCGCTAAGCTATATGTGCTGTGGAGCTCACATAAACTGTACAATCACTTCCGCACTGGGCACTGCAGCCTGTATTATAGGGGGATTTTTAATACTTCTGCTCTAATCTCCAAAATAAACATACAAGGCAGCATATCTAATCATAAGGTAACACATGGCTCATTTACTTTTTTATTGTGAATGGTTAGCTTTAAACACAGCTAGTGCAACATCAGATTAATGATCATGGAAGTGTGCATCACTAGTTCATTATTCTTACAGTTCAGTAATTTAACACAAAAAGCCACATTAGCAAGATTTTCAATTTGCAAATTAAACACTGACTGATCTGACATTCTTGTATCATAGGACATTAAAGTTGCTTCCAATGTGAAATGGTGTCTAAAATCACAGCTTAATGGAAGAGACAATTGACTACAGAAAACTAATGAGAAAATTTCACCAGAAAAAATTAATATGAAAAAAAAATCCCAAAAACCACCTCAGCCAATGATAAAGTGTTTATAAGCATGGATTTTAAAGTCATCCTTTTACAGAGAAAGATTTTCTCACATATTTCCCCCATAAAAACATAGCACAGAACAGGAACTGGTTGAGACTACCTCCTTATCCTATATGTAGAGAAGTGTCCTCCAAAAAGATAAGCACAGAAGTTTACTCAGGTAAGAAGGATCCTGCGCTATCTAGAAGAAACTTAATTACAAACAGTTCATCCTTTGATTTTCTGGATAACGGTAGAACAGGAGTGACACAATAACCATTGCATGGATGAGCATTACAAGTCTGTTGCTTGTGAAGTGCATCTCAGGAACCAGTGCTGACCTGGGGACCCCACCCTGAGAAACTCCAGGTCTAAACCCAGAATTCCACATATATATCTTCGCAGTAATGCTTAGTGAGCTGCCCAAGATAAGTGACAAGGAAGGAAATGCAGACAGATCCTGAACACTGAACTCCAAGTTTAGTATTAAACTCAAGGTTACAAGCAGATGTCTGTACAAGGTTGACTCAGAGCCTGAAATCCTGTACGTAACCACCTTTTTACCACTCATTTAATTCAGATAATTGTCTTATTTTCCTCAAAAAAACTAAAGTGGGATGTCTTATTCAGTCAGCTGGTAGTGGGGCATTTGGTCCAAAGGCACTTTAACTTGCATCCTACACCTTCTGGGTGGATATTCTGCTCTAAAAGCCACTGCCCAAACAGAAATGCAAAAGTCCAAGCCAGAAGACAAAAGAAGCTTGACTGCTGCCCTGGTTTAGGAATGGTATTCTTCAATGTAGTACTCCTGCTAAAACCACGCAGTGCTTCCCCTCCCCTCCCCCCCTTTCGTTGGAGGCACAAAAGGCAAAGATCACTGGTTGATATAAGAATAATTTACTGGAAACAACAATGAGATAAGAAAACAAACAGTAACAGCAACAATATTATTAACAAAAGATATAAGAAAAGAAAGGATTCACATGGAAAGCCCGTAACAATAAATACCGAATGGCTCCCCCGACACGTTTTCTCAACAGGAACCCCTTCTCCTCTGAAGCAAGAGTCCCTTTCCCCCCACCCCTGGCAATTACATTAGGTGGTATAGATTAACCTCAGTGTCTTAGCCATGCCCCCTCCCAGCTACTGCAAAAATTATCCCTTTCCTGGCCAGAACCAGGACACTTCTCAGAACATAAAACTTAGGAAAAGCTGCCAGGATTATAAATATTTCACACTATAAAGTGAGCTGATAAACAGGACCAAGCCCTCCTTCCAGATGAGCATCTTAAGATACCAGAGGCACATTCCCTTACTGCTGGCTGGGTTTTGGCCCTAGCCCACCATGCAGCCAAAAGCCCACGAGGCAAAAGTTTCAACAAGGAAATGAAGGATTCCCCAGTAAAAAATGAGATGAGGAGAACTTTTGCTTTTGAATACTTCATTCTTAAAAGTAAACACCCCATGAGTTTAACACGGCAAATAAACACAGTTTGGGAGAGCTGTGAAGATGGGAGGAGTTAGTGGACAAATAAAGCCACAAGAGAACTGTTTTTTTCCTTCTTGTGGAAAAAAATCCCTATAGCCGAACAAGAAGAGACTCCTCTCCCTAACTTGAACTGAGAAAGATTAAGTTGGTAACTGACCGAAGTGTTTCTGTATGTTGTTGTTAAGAAGCTGTGGGAGAGGGGTGGAGGGAGTGGTCTGAAGCTTTTATTCTAAATTTATTATTTTCTTTGTGTTGTTAATAAAGTTTTCCTTTACACCCTTTAAAAAAAAGAGCATATATTGAAATTGGGAAACCTAAACTATAACATTTATTGGTGTGTTTGCCGAGAAATCGAACTAAACCTAGACATGTATAGGGGTGACTGCTACCAGCACGGGTTTTTTCTCTGGTTCAGCTGCAGTTTGAGTGGCTACAGTTCCAGTTGCTCTGTTTTCCTCCTCCTCCCCCTGAGGGGGCTGTCTAGTAATGGGCAGTGTCTTATAAATAGCAGCCAGAGCCCAGAAAATTCTATAAGTTTGCACCTCTCTGGAACTGCCCACAGCATTTTTCCATTCAAATATTCTTCCAGTCTAACAGAGTTCTCTGGTTGTTCAGAGATAACCTTCCAAACCATTGGAGGAGGGAAGTCCTCCAAATACTGGCCCATTTTCTGCCACATTCCATGCCACTCATTACTATCTCACCCTTGGTGAAGATCTCTGAATGACCTTTCTAAAAATCTCTTTCATCACTCTAAATATGGTGTGGCTGATGATGCCTTGGAGTGGCTACCTAGAACAGAGGCTAGACAAGATTAATGGAGTAAGCATAGTTATTTATTAAAGGCCTTCAGAAGGTACACCTTGGGCAATCAAAGCCTCTGAGAGGCGCTACACCACACCGAAGATGGATGACGGTCACGAGTTTTTCAGACAGATATAAGCTTGGTCCATTTACATATCAGGGGTTAATCCTTCAATTACAGCTTCAGGTAATGAAGTCATATTCCCCCAGTTTGCTTCTTCCAAATTCACTTTTCTTTATACTTTCTGGAGCCTGAGGCTTTAGGGTGTTCTTCAATTTCAGGCTTAGAGGGATTGTTTTGTCTGACCAAAATGTGAAGACAGTTACCTAACACTTTATATGGAGTTTAGAGTTATGCACTAATGCAGTACAGGATTTGAAAAATATAAATGCTAAAATCTTAAGGCATCACTGGTACTGAGTAGACATAGAAACAAGAACATGCTTTCCTTAACATCCAAAAAAAATTCAAATATCTCAAATCTGTTGTAACAAACCTGAAGGAGAAAAGGGGGTAAAAGCTGGGGGAAATCATCCTCCCCTGTATCCCTACAGATTGGGCACGGTTATTAATGAATTCCCATAGGTAGCACCCAAAGCTGGGGCAGGCTAGCAACACTAATTATATATCCCAAAAAGATACTCATTGCCCTTGATGTTATGTCCTAAACTGATATCCCACAGAACAGCAACAAAGCAATCCTGATCCCTCTTCCTGCTCTGAAGCATGGGTTTCTCTTCTCTCGGGTCCCTCTGGCTAGCTCTGAACCAGGGGAGTGAGAGGAAACCATGTGGACAAAGGTAAAAGACAAGGAGGCCACCTTTTCCCAGGATATAGTCCATCAGTTTATTCTCAAACAGATTCCAAGGGAAGAGAGAGAGGGAACAGAGGCATGGGGGGAATTTTAAACTTGGGCAGAGGGGAGGGGAAAAACCGCACCACAACCAATGGGATCACACCGGCAGGGAGGGCCGAAACCAGGGGTGAATCAACTCCACCGACCCAGGGGGAATACAGAACAAACCATTCAGTACAATATGCAACCCATAATTTAGTGCAATACAACATCTCCCCCCTTTTTGTTAAATAAAGTTAAAAGAAAGGTATCGGGTTTATTCTGATTCAGAATATGGATTTGCCCACCACTTATGATTTGTGGGCAAGATAGATTGCCTTTCGTTTGCCAACTCTATGTGGTTGACTTCTGAGGTAGTAGGAATGAGAGTTAATGGCTTTGAAAATTAAGCAACGTAGAATTCTGAATGCCAACAATATGAAAAAAAGAAGACCAAAAAAAACCAACAGAATTGTCTGGACTATAGAAGTCCACCACCCTGTGAGTCCCCAGTCTTTGAACGGTCCACTGAACCAATCCTCAGATTCTTGCTTCACTTGTCTGATCAAGCTTTTCATTTCACAGAGGGCTGTGTGGATGTTGGAAGCTTTGGAGGTTAGGTCCATGCAACAAAGTCCTTCAAATTCCTGGCATTCGTGTCCATGCAGCAGCAGGAGGATGTCTATGGCTTCACACTTTTGGAGTGTGGCCTGCCTGGTAATTTCCTCGTCTTCTAGGAGGGAGCTGATGGTGGTGGATGTTAAGTTTGCCTGTTTGACCACCCAGCACTCTCGGTGGCCCAATTCACCTAGAGCTTTGGCTGCTGCGACCCATGGAGGGAACAGGGACACAGCAATACTTTTTGACTTGGACCAATGAAAAATTTCAGAATCACAGTTTGGGTCCAAATCGTCAGCACTTCTCTATTGAATTGTGTTGGCCGATTTGTTTTTATGAGTCCATTAGGCAATTAAGGTTTGGTTGGGTGCCAACAGGGACAACCGCCCGAAGGTACGTGGCCCTCCTAATAGGCGAGAAGGGATCCCTGCCCATGCCCGATCTCTGCAAATTAAGAACAAACCCTTAGGGAGGCTTTTGGGACTTGAATGATATGGATTGTCTGCTGCAACATGGCTCAGAATATTACACCATCTTTTGGTGGTGAACTCCTCCCGATATTGCATTATGTAGTGAAAGGCTTTAGTGCTCGATAATGGGCTGCAGGTAAAGTGAACGCAGTATGGTGCCGGGGAGGAACCCAATAGCTCTAATTCTTGGGGCTCCTGAGCTGCTTTGGGCAAACTTGGCAGCCACTTCTCTACGGGGTTCTTAATCATTAC
>WBND01001844.1:0-10455 GCA_013398595.1 Tychaedon coryphoeus
TGCCCAGGTGGCCAAGAAGGCCAATGGCACCCTGGCCTGTTCCAGCAGTAGTGTGGCCAGCAGGAGAAGGGCAGGGATTGTTCCCATGAGGCCACATTTCAAATCCTATGTTCAATTCTGTGTCCCTCACTACAGGAAAGACACTGAGGTGCTGGAGCAAGACTAGAGAAAAGCAGTGAAGTTGGTGAAGGCTTTCAATTACAAGACCTGTGAGGAGCAGTTGAGAGAGCTCAGGGTGTTTAGCCTGGAGAAAAGGAGGTTCAAGGGGGACCTTACCACTCTCTACAACTGCCTGAAAGGAGGCTGTAGTGAGGTGGGGCTTGGTCTCTTCTCCCAGGCAACAAACGACAGGATGAGAGAACACAGGCTCAAGCTGTGCCGGGGGATTCGGGCTGGACATCAGGAAGACCTTTTCAGTGAAAGGGTGGTCAAGCATTGGAAGTACAGCCCAGGGAAGCAGTGGAGTCACCATCTCTTGATGCGCTCAAGAAACAACTGGATGTGACACACAGTGCTATGGTTTAGTTGATACATTGGTCTTCAGTCAAAGGTTGGACAGAGTGATCGCAGAGGTTTTTTTTAACATTACAGATTCTATGAATCTATGCTGTACACAAAAAAAAAGGAAGACATGCACACCACAGAACAAGATTTCAGACTAAAATATCTTCAGTTTTACACACTTCAAACAGTTGATTTATTATCTTGTACTATAAGTTTTCTGGTTAGATTTAAGATGATAAAAATTGAATTTGTTTCTTCAAACTTTATTTGAAGTTTCACTATTTATGTTTCTTTTCAGGTATCAAAAATTCTTAAACTAAAATTCTTTCACAGACCATATCGCTTAAAGAAGATTTAAGAGCAGAAGTCTGTTGTCTTCACATATATTAACCTCAGTGTATGTAGCTTCAGCTTAAAAATATCCACAAACAGAATTTGTTTGGAAGAACAAGCAATACATTAAGCTGCAAACAAAACTGACTACTGAGAGAAATATATAATTGCTGGAAGTATAATGCCTACTATCAAAATAACAACAAATTAAATTTGAATGGCAGCTAAATGTATTACTTGATCTAATATTTATATATTTATATATTTTATATATATATATATAATATATAATATATATAATATATAATAATATAATATATAATATATATATAATAATATAATATATATAATATATATATATATTTTTTATATTTATATATTTCCTTATACATCAATTTTCTGCTTACTTACCAATTTTGCTGCTTTTCCATAATCAATCCATCGAATGGTGGCAAAGTTTGTTGACTCTGCACAATTAAACCCATGGTTAAACCCCGCATGGTATCCATATGGGAAAGTGATTATAAATTCTCCTGCCTCTTGGGTAACCTGTAACAATAAAAAAAAATTAGAAGGCCAAAGTAAATAAACCTCTAAAAAACCTCGACGTGAACTACATTACAAAGCATTTCTAGTCCTACAGCAATGAAAACTACATATGCTTTTGTAATTAACTAAAACAAAGTTTTTTTTTTACCTTGCACAGAGATGAGATTTAATACAAACAGAAACAGTATACTTCAGA
Organism: Tychaedon coryphoeus; assembly: GCA_013398595.1. Lineage (NCBI taxonomy): Eukaryota > Metazoa > Chordata > Aves > Passeriformes > Muscicapidae > Tychaedon > Tychaedon coryphoeus. The sequence goes on from WBND01001844.1 coordinate 1,583, forward strand.
CAATGTTCTTTACGCTAAAATACATAGCTAGGTGCAATACTCAACAAATTCAGAAGGAACTCAAAGAGGTTGATCTTGGAGCAAAGGTTCACTGGTAATAAAATCTGGAAGTAACTAGAAAAGACAGTATGAAGAATATATCATTCTTACTGGCTGAGAGCAAGCAAAGGCTGGATCAAAATACCCACAATTACCATGCCTAAATGTTGTGCAGAATGTCTCAAGATAAAGCTATTAAAATACAAGTTTTAAGCTGCCATTGTGCTTCCCCTCTTTCTCTTTAGGCTTAATTTCAGAGAGCAGTAGCACTCTGGCACTACTGGTAACAAGAATTCCAAGTAACTAAGGGACAAGTGCGATAGAAGGAGATTCTGAAAGACAAAAAGCTTGACTACAGTTGAACTCTGACATTGTTTGAGAGAATGAGCAAGGGTAATTTCAAACGATTTTAACCAAAAAAATATGCGAAGACCACTGGATCAACAAGACAGCAGGAAAAAGAAAGGAAAATAAAAAGCCAACCTAAAACTCAATATATAGTAATCATATTTTGTATACACAAAAATAACCCAAATGCCAGCAAATTTTAAGAGACTTATCAGACTTGAAAAGCTTTTAGAGTAAACTACAAAACAGAAAAATGTGTGGTAACATAAACAAATCACTAATCAGGTTATCCTCTTTCAAGAGAGAAATCTCATCTTCCTACACTAGGACGGACTGCCACTCTCCTACATGGAGAAAAGAGAAGACAGCACTTCCAGTCAGTCACTAATATTCTCTCCACACAGCAACAGCTTTAATCTCCTGAAGTCAGACCACCAGGGACTTTATCAAGGACAGGCTAGTTGGAGACATGAAATAGCACACTGTCTTCTGAATTATCTGATAAGAGTTAATGAATAAAGTACATTATACAGAAGTAAATAGTTAAAAGAGATTCTCCATGCTCTGTTTGATACATATTTTACGTGAAACACACATGAGAAAACAGACCTACTAAAAAGCAAACAGATCCATTTAAATGAAGCAAATAATTTGAGCAGTGACTGATGACTATTCAACATACACATTTGCTGACTACAGAAAATAAAGAGATTTCTCGGAGTCTAAATAGGTTGCGTTCAGTGTGTGGCAATGCTTTGCATAATCAATACACTAAGAAAAACTGGAAGGACAAATATGACTCTTTTTAGGGTCATACTCTTATGATTTAAAATCACAAAAAGCAAGGGTTAAATTTTAAACAGACACAAAAATTAAAACTTACAACTTCAAACATTTTCCTTTTTAATGTCATGTCCTAAATCTAAGCTTTCTACTGGTATAGATGTCTTATAGGCAATTTCTGCTTTTACAATCTCCTTCAAAATTGTTATTTTACTGTTTTATAAATTCCTTTTGTGCTTTTTTGCCCAGTGCAAGAATACACAGGGTTAGCACTTCAAAGAGGTCTAATTCTGATTGCATTAAGGGAAAGAGAGAAAACAAGAAAAATAGCCAAAAAGGTTAGAGGAAAAAAAAATGGATGTTACATTTTGCACAGTTAAATTTTTTGTGGATTCGTAGTTAGTATGTACATGCAAATGCACATATAGTTGCATATATTGTAACTGTTACCATAGCACTTCAACAATTGCTGTGGGAATGTTTAAGAAAGATTATTCTCAACGCTAACGATTCCAAAATTTATCTCAATACACCCTCCCACTGCTGACAGTTTAGCAGGTGTTCTATTGCAACAAGCAGCAGTTCAGCTGCCACCTGGTAGGCGTAGGCTGACTTATCAGCATTCAGCACATTTCCACTCCTATCACTTTGAGCCATGAGAGATCACAGCCTGGTTTTCTCTATTCATTTTCTCACTGAATCCCATTAATTACAATTACACTTGGGTACAGTCTGCTTCCTCCAAAGACTAGGTGATAGAACCAAACTTAAATATTTAACTGTTTGTAGTACTTCCCCCACACACACACCTTTTTTAGAGGATTATTATCCTCTAAAACAGAATACAGGAATAATCCAGACACCAAAATACAAAGATCAAGATACTCCATTACCCTACCTCAAATGTGTCATACTGAAAGTAAGTATGCAATATTCTGCAATATGCTACTTTAAACACCAACCACTGAAAATTATAATGTTCAGAGTAACGTTCTGTAAATCCAAAACTATAAACCTGGTTATAAAACCATCCAGCTTGGAAAGTTTCACCTGACACTTCATGATAAAGTACAAGGCTATGAAGGGAATCAGTATATTTACCTATATATTACAAAAACTGAACTCAGCAGCTATATTTCCATATGATAATAAATCATTCAGAAAACAAATTACTTATTTTATGAGTAATTTATTCAAGGAACCTTGCTTTCTAAGGCAGGCAGTATCATTCTAAATGCCTACGTTTCCTCAATTTTACCCATAGGTTGACTTAAGCGTGAAATGTGATGAGATGTTCCAAAAAGGCATAAAACACATCTGTGTCTTCATCCCATCAGTGCTGCCAAGAGAACTGATAACACAGAGGTGTCCTGGTTCTTGCTGGGCATGTCTTACCCAGTATCAAGGCCTCTTCTGCTCCCCACATCATTCCATCAGTGAGGAGCATGGGGGTGCGCAAGAAGCTGGGAGGGGACACTGTCAGGCCAGCTGAGCCCATGGTATCCTGCTCAGTACATAAAGCTGTGAGAAAAAGAAGGCAGGACAATTGTTTGGAGTGGTGACATTTGTCCTGCCAAGTCACCGTTATGCATGTCAGGGCTCTGCCTTCCTGGGAATGGCTGAACACTTAACCTGCCCATGGGAAGCAATGAATGACCTCCTCGTTTTGCTTGGCTTGTGTGCATAGCTTTCCCTTTCCCTATTAAACTGTCTCTGTCTCAAAGTATGAGTTTTCTAGCTTTCATCCCTCCAGTTCTTACCCCATCTCACCAAGGGGAAGTAAGCAAGCACCTGTCTGGTGTTTAGCTTCCAGATGGGCAAAAACACACATGAAAATATTAATACTCCTTTCCTTCTTTCTTTTCTTTTTTAATACTGTTGGAAAAACATCAACTAAACCAGACAGGAAGCACTGCATTATCCTATATTTTAGTACAGGGAAGATGTTAAGCAGAGTTTGTATACATATGCCCACATTTTAAATAAACAGCACATACACAAAAAGAGAAAAAACACAATAATAAGTAAGGTGTGTGGCAAGGATAGTTTACACGACCACATTGCAGTAGGAATAAACTGAGAAAATGTGAATCTTGCCTGGTTCTTCTGCACAACTTAAAACAATCTGTACAATGGGAAACCAGGAATCATAGCCCTTTAATGATCAAAAGCCTTTTGAAAACTCAGTATTAAGATAAACAGATATTCAGGCAGGGGACCTTCTGAATCAAGTTCTAGGCTTCTAAGTAGGTTTACAGAACTCCAAAATTTAGAACTTTAGAGTTTACAAAATGTATAGAATAAGTACGGTTTTAAAAAAAGAGCAATGAATTGAAAATACTTTATTAGCTGGCACCTGAAGTTCAAAGTGGAAAATAATTAATACAGAAAATCTTGTAGAAAGGAGAAGAAACTGAGTACTTCAGAGGTGTTTAAAAACACCTATGTATTAAACTGATCTACAAAGAAGAAAGACAGGTATTCTTCTCAGCTTCTGTTTGTATAATGTTCTTATCAAATGTTTATTCTGCCACTACCTAACAGTTAAAAATAATCCTTCCTTCTTGTTCTATTCTGTTACAGATTTAAAATCTATTTTAAATTAAGTAACAGTTCTTTTGGCTTTATTCCACCTTAAACCTTTCAGATCCTTATAATGATAAAGTTATATTTAATTGCACTATAAAAGCAACATAAAGACAAAAAGAAATTAAATACTTGTGTTAAAATATTAGGAATACAACTTAACAGAGTGAGTTAAGAAGTATTTCTGTCAACAGAAAATCACATCCAAGCTACCATGGAAATAAATTAAAAATAAGAAATTTTGATAATGTCTTAGAAAAAAATCACAGAAATGCTGTAATGGCTGAAAGTGTTTAATGCCAGAAAAGTCCCTGCTAAAACTAATAGAAGTTTTAACACATATTTTCATGTAGCCACCACCTAAAAAAAAAAATTGCTTCACCTTTACTATAACAATGTTTATACTAAACACAATCTAATTCAATTAATGAAAGCAGAGTTCAAAAAGAAAAATTAATGTACCTTGTCAAAAGGAATTCCATACTTTTTCAATATTGAGGGAGAAATCAGAGTCATCTTGTGGCGAAGAAAAGCACCACATCCTTGGGAACTGCTCGGAAAGAACCCTAACGAGACAAGAAAAGCAGAACTGTACATCTTTTCATTAAACCAAATCTTTGTACTATTTTTTAGTACTTAATACTGTTTAAACTTGCTTTAGAATTTTTTATCATGTCATTCCTAGGTTCTGAGAGATTTCACAAAAATCAAATGCACTTCCTAAGTTTTTCAACTGCTTTTCGGGGGAGGGGCTACAGGGTCTTCCTTGTTTGTTAAGAAGTGAAATAATTTAGAATAAATGTGGACCTGTACATTTAGGCATACCTGCTTACTCTTTAGAAAAATATATTGTTGCTGGGAGCTTTTCTCATGTTAATGCTCATTCTGCACACACAAAAATCAATTGCAGTAAATAACTTCAGAAGGATTCCGTGAAGACTAGGTTTACCTCGCACTTACAAACCATCTATAGAGTAAACAAATACAGCTTCCTAACTTTGGACAATCAGTTGTATTCCCACCACATAAATGTTAATTCATCACTCACAGAAGTCTAATTCTTGGAAAAACATGCTTGTTCAATTTTTTTTTTTTTTAATCATTTTCAATCAACTATCTAAATTTTTTTAATGCCTTGAGAAAAAAAGAATTGAACTATAATTTTCCATAGTATAGAGCTTTCTCTCTAATGACTCCCGTGAGTCTTATATATTATGCCCATTAACCACCCTAAAACTTCAGAATAATCTAGACGTTATTCTATTATAGTTGTTATATTCCTTGTACATTCAATCTAGCACACTCACCAGTACTGAGAGAACAGTATTTTTCTGATTTCTCAGAAATAAGGTTACACAGCACTTAAACTGCAAAGGTGTAATACAGACTTGTGCTAATCAATGTACTAGGAAGCCTGCTAAGCTGCCCTGAGATCACGTTTTCTCCAAAGTCATCATTCTTAACTTTTTCTCAGCAGCAACAAGAACAGAATGCTTTACTCTCTCTTTGAATTGCTAATAATGTTTTAAGTTTCAAAAAGTACTATTTGATAGGTATGATTATACCTGTGTGGCTTCAGTGACTAATAGACAGTTAAAACTAGCCCACACTAAGTGGACTCCAGCAAAAAAAATTCAACTATTATTTCACAATTAATGCCTGTAACATAAATGATAGCAATCAAAACTTAGAATCTACAGTTTCTAAACATCAAGAAATCTCAGTCCTGAGCAGTGTAATAACAGAAATATATGGGAACTTACTGTGAAAAACATGACTGAAAATGATACTTGAGACTTGAGGGAAGAGGTGATGTGAAAAGTAGCTAAAAGCTTAATTGCTAAAAGCAGAAAGAATTTAACTGAATTTTCCTTGAGAAAACAAATTTTGTACCAAATTACATTACTGCAATATGCTTAATTAGCTCAACACAAGATGATAAAAAGCAAACGATGGGCAGACATCCAAAACTTAAGTTATACTACTCCAGCTCCAAGAGATCAGACATAGCTGTGACAAGTCCAACTAGAAGGCAGGCTGGTTGCCGAATTCCAAGGAAGTTGCAAGTAAAAGAGCAGCAGAATACAACCTGCTCAAAATCCACTACGAGAGATTTCCAGAAGAACATCTGCTGTGGTTACAGAGCCTCACAGTGACATCAAAGCACAGCCTACACATTCTGTACAGTTACAAAATACCTTTTGTCAAAGTCTGCACTTGCGCATACAAATTTTTCAGTCTCATTCATCTCATTTTCTCAAAGAAACTCCCCTTCAATGAATGAGGAAAAAAAGGAAGGTAGTATTTCCTTATTACAAGACTCTTTATCAGAAGATCTTTTGTCTGCCAGACTAAATGTAAGGTCACATTAGCTTTTCTTCTGGAAAATAAAATCCCTGTGGGAGAACTGGCTAACAGATGTAAAAAATTCCAAATAAAGGACTTTGCATTAGAAATATTACAAGACTCCTACAAAAACATTAAATGCAGGCCAATTCAACTTATGCTCACAACATTAAGAGTCATTCGGAAATACCAAACTGGCATTAAAATTACCGATTAAAAGGATTACCATATAATCCTGTATGTTTAGTGAAATCTCATATCCAAAAGAAAAAACTTTGAAATCTATCTAGAATGTAACTACTATTCAAATTCTGTAGCACATTCATGCTTTTTAAAGGGACACATGAAATTTTAATTTGATCCATTAACACTAATCCATTGACTCTAAATCAGTTCTGCAAGACCAGGTATTTTGTAGGAATTCACATCCAACTCATCTCTTGGATGGTCTCGAGACATGACAGACCTATACCCTATTCATCTTCTTTGATAAATACTATTGCAAACAACTATTGCAAAGAAACAAAATAAGAATTCAAAACAATTACTTCATAGAAGCCAATGAGAAAAATTCAGAGCTCAGGGTAAAACTGGATAAGGTTGCTCACTGATTTATGTCCATGAGAAGAAGACAATCAAGTTGAAAATTCTCCAATCCATGATTTACAGAAACACCGTCACTTTTTAACAGCTAGAGCAGAATTAGAACAGTCTACATGGTAAGCATGTGATTCAATACTTGCTGTCTAAAATGTTTGGGTACAAACAACTATAGGGGGATGATATTTATCCACTAAACTCAAGGTTCTCTAGGTTTTTTTAAACCCTTATTTAGTAAGGCCAAGCTGCAACAGCAAAGAGTATATGAAAGCACAGGCCTCAGACTGCGTTAACAAGCAAAAACATGCCCTTACAAGACCCTACATACATACTCTAACAGATAACATAGCCCAAAATGTTCAATCTTACCAATGCTATTTGTACAAACAAAATCAAACTGCTTTAGTAACAGCAATATCACTGTTGGGAAGACACATCCTCAGACAACGCTATTCCAACCTCAGCATGATCTTACCACAGAATTCAAGGTTTTATGATCCAAATATATGCTAGATAGAAGTCAAAGCCTCCTCGTCTTTGGGTAAAGGTAGAAGCAGTTGGCACTCAGTAGATTCCTAGCCATGGAGGGATATAGAACATACTTTCAAAACTGCAAATCTCTGAATTACTGAGGGACAGTTGCTACCTGGCAGTCTCATTTTTCCTTTGCACCCTGAAAGTGTCTTTCCAACATATCACACGCAGCCCGTATCAGATGACCACATCAATATCATACCTATCACTCAGGCTAACCGACATGGATTGGGCTCCATTCCCTAGTTGATTAGCATTTTCAAGATACCTGGAATGCTTCTCTATGCTACTAAGAATGTGCACACAATGTTTTCAATCACGTTGTCCAGCTAAAATCATATATGTACAATTTACAATACTATTCCCAAAAGTATTCTTTCAAAATTCAAAAAAATTCACAACTCCATTGGACTGAATAGGTTGGTTTGCTATATTTTACCTTGAATGATATCAAGGAAATTGTAATCTGGTCACTAACAAAGTCATTATTTAATGATATACAAATAAAATCATATTCTTAGGGAACTTTCAAATCAAATCCTGATCAGTGCAATGCATGAAGCTAGACATCCTGAAGTTTTCAACATTTTCTTACTCAAGACTTCACCTGAAATTTAAAGGTGCAGCATTTCTCATTAATATTACTTAAAATATTAAAAAACATACAATCATAAAACTCACAGCATAAGAAACAGAGCACCCTAAATTGCAAATATCTTTAATGTAGTTTAATGTTAATTAAAGTAAAAAAAATCAAATCACATAATTAAGCTCAAGGTTATGATTATTCTTTATTTATGCAAACCTTCATTTAAAGCACTTACACAAAATATTAATCATAATTCACAGATAAGTACTATCAAAACAATGGCAGAGATTAAAAAGCACTAAGTTTTTTAGTAATTCTCTTTTTAGATTTTACTTTGGTAAATATAAATACAAATTTCATATAATTTATTTAGGTTATTTTGCCATGATATGAACTAATTTGATTTACCTTTCTGTGTTGAACATGAAAGAAATTAGGAGGGTAAGTTTGCACGACAACAACCATCACAAAGGAACAATAGCAATTCATATGCTGTACAAAGCAGAACACAAAAGCTGCCAAGAGGCTTTCAAGTGGTGTGAAATACAACTGTAGGTATGCCCAGATGAACATGTTCAGCCTTAAGTTTCTTATCTCTTAAATAAGACTTTCCCGACTTGACTACTTCTTTTGAGAAAAAGTTTAATTCTTCAACTGCTGAAGGTTTCACATTCAAGATCCCTAAAAGTTATGCAAGTTCTACTTCGTCTCATTTCAACAATTGCTTTCACACATAACAGGTAATGACTTCTGCATAAAATGAAGTAATTAAAACTATACACCATACAAAGCTTTGTACTACAACCATACATACTTACAATATATTAAACTTTACTTTAGTTTCTTCTTTAACATAATTGAACATCACAGATAGATGTCATCTCCTTTCTAAAACAGTTTCTGCACTCAAACAATCTGTTAAAAGATCTCCAAAATCCTTCAATCTGCCATATCTCATTTGCCACTCTGCCTCTATTCTCTTTATTTTCTAACCCATTTTGTGAAAACAAAAAGATCCTTTAAGAATACCATGATACTACAGATTAAC
>WBND01001844.1:15314-39322 GCA_013398595.1 Tychaedon coryphoeus
AAAAAATAGAAAACTACTGAAAAGTTGTTTCATTTCTGCTTCTCTTCGTTATTAACATATTTACTGCACTTCATGGGCTTACTGTATGTTTTAATTGGATTTAACATAAAAAGGATTTATAATTGACTTTAACTGCTGTAATATGTGATATAATAGGCTTTTGTTTCAGTTTAATGTTGCAATAACACTGGTTTGATTCTTCTCTATTAAAGAAATATGGTTCAGAAGAGACGAAAATGTATATTCAGCTGTACAAGTTAGTCCAAATCCACATTCTTACACTAAGTAAACACAGAGCCTTCTACTGTACTATGAACACATTTCATTCATCAGCCTTGAAAACTCACTCAGAAAAACAAGCAATAAACATCCACCTACCTCAAGTTATTTGCACACACACTGAAATTTTACAATTCTACTCTCTTACAACTGAAACACCTGCACAGAAGGAAGACCACTACAGAAGTCAGTGCTCTGTAAGCAAAACACATGCATACTGACAATCCACTAAAAACAGTATTAAACAGAGACTTTCAGCTTACTGCTCAGTGTTTGCAGATTTAATCAGAATTTTGCTGTCTCACAAAAATGCACTTTGTTCATCTCCATTTGTACTTGCAAAGTGTTCGTGACTGTTTTTCACTGCATATTACATATGTACCAGTGTATCCATACCAATCTAAACTATGTTTGCCACCCCTCACACTCCATTGGAGAAAAATGCTATGTACAGCATTATATGCTGTACTGTATGTATTTAAATACACAACTCCATAAGGCAGAACATTAACAGACACTGTTTATGTTTAACAAAAAACCTCAAAACTAGATACTGTACTTTGCTTTGACTCTAATTGAACTGGTGCTCCTCCTAAAATGTTACTCCTTCAAAAGTACATGTTATTCAATTTGGTAATAATATGGAGCCACATGTCTCCATTTGTACACACAAACATGTCAATATTACAAAAGTACAAAAGTTAAATGAGTCTTTTGGAAAAACAGTGCATGATTTAACTGGACTACAACTATATATGCAGCTAATCTAAATATACAAAGTAATACAATATATTATATGCAAGTTGGTGTTTTTCATCATAGTCTTCACTTAGGTTGCATGCTAACATCTGCTATTCAGCCCTATACTTCTTCCCTCTGTTGCAATTGCTTGTTCCTCACAGCTAAGACAAGGACAAAGGAATGAAGACAGACAACTCTTTGTACTATTACACATTAGGAATCTCAAAGTCACTCGAGAACAGTTCAGGCTTGATTCTTAACACAATTTATCAAAAAACGAAGCTTAGCAAATGTGCACCTGCCTTTCATGGTAAATGATATGAATCCTGCTGGATTCTTAGTCTACTGTACATTAAACAAAAAGCTCCCAAATTCAAACTATCTGGTCAGAGAAAAAAGTATTCACTCTTATATCTCAATGGCTAGCTTATGTGAGAATTTGAACAGTTAAAAGTTCTTAGAAAAAATCTTCATCTTATGTCCATCTTTCTTTTAGCCACATTATCAAACAGCCACTAACATTTGTTTCACTTCTCATATAATAAGGTCAAGTCCAGCCACCTCCAAATCAAATGTAATGGTAAATCACTAAGAGGCAAAAAGAGTGTTTCTTGGATAACAAGCAAAGAAACAGACAAAAGTTAAGACAAAAAAGGGAAATTATGATACTAACTAGATCTTAATTTTATTAGTTCACAAAGACATACTTGGTAAAGTCTGAAGAGTCATTATTCATTGATAGTCATACTACAAGGACAGAAAAAATACAGTACATATATCTATCTAGTATTGTTCAAAAACAACTTCTGAAATATGTCTTATTTTAGCAAACCAAGGGTACTGGCAACAAGATAACTACAAATAAGTAATAAATATTACATTTATGTCATTAACTTGTAATTCGTATGTTTTCAAGACTAATATTTCTACACAGTTTCTCAGTTTATCAAAAACAACAAACTGTTGCTTTACTGCAAAAACTACTCAGCCAACCAAGACGATAATCCAACAAGCAGCCTCTTCTATCCACCAAATCATTCTCATGTCAGTGACCAGAAACGGAATTCTTCCAACGTCAAGTGTATGCACAAATAATGATTAACAGCATCAATTGCAAGCAAATTTAGTGTAATGCTAAATAATTAACCAAACTACTTCTCTAAACCCCATGTTATATATAGAAAAAGTAAAAATAGCTGATGATTTTTACTGCAGATTGGTATTTTTAAAATTAAAAAGCTGCAAATCCATAAAATATTGTTATAAGTAAACATCATCCTTTTTTTTTTTTCAAAATTAATTATATTCATTGATTTTGTAATTGGCAACAGACAACTTGCAACATTCACATAATATCAAAATAATGCTATCTAACTCCAGGCAGTGAGCTCAGAATCATGTGACCTTTTATTAGCAACTGACTTATTCTATTATCCATTTAGGTGGTTCATATTCATTATACATAAACCTGATACATACCTTTTTAAAATATAAGCAGATTTAAACTTCATAAACTTAATTAAGGAAGTTAGTATGTTTTTTTGTTTTGAGATGGGGAATTTGAAAGTCTGTTGCCACCCAAATATGTTCTTACTCAATCTAAATATTTCTGAGTATTTCTTCCATAAAGGAAAAACAAAACAAACAAATAAAACTTCCTCTTTTCTTCAAACCCGTGAGCAAAGTTCTTCTACTTTGTGAAGAACATTGAAACTAGCAAATGATCACTCTGTTTCAAGCAGGATTACCCATTTGAGGTGCTGACAAACCACTATACTATTTGATTACAGATACCTTTTTGATTACAGAATACCTATTTGATTATAGTGAACTCTGTGACTCATAATATTTCTAATTTTTATGACAGTTTTCAGCAAGACTAATTCTCATTGAAGCTTTATACTTTTATTCCCATTTCTGCCACACAGGTTTGACTTCTCTGTAGTTTTCTGTGTCTGTTTTGTTTCCTAGACATAGAACATAAGTAGGAAACACGTCCACACAATCAGTGGTATGTACAACTTTTGCAATGGTACCAAGACGCTTCCACTTACGCTGAACCATGCACCACCTGCCCAGATTTTGACTTGTTTTTGTCAGCTGCTGATCACACTGAAAGTTCTATTAATCCTTCCTCAGAAGGCCCTGTAAGGACCTAGCTGAACCTCTCTAAATCCATTTACCTTATCGCCATATTTGTTCTTAAATCATGCATTAGCATCAGTCTGAGTATGCTTTTACTTCTTCACCTTTTTTGCCTACAATTTTGTCTAAAACTGGTATCAGAATGCCATCCATTTTTATCCCATCATACTCATAACCCCATAACTACTTCCCCTGCTACTGGGATTTGAAGGCTGAAAGCCTTCACATGAAATGTTTCAAAGACTTCCACAACCCCTGCTGTGTAAATTCGTGGTTTTTGCACCTAATTAAGCAAGTTGAAAAGGTGTACACATTCTACACCGGCAAGTCCATAAAAACAGATTCTAGTCACAGAAGTCAAGAGGTAACAATAATGTTGCTCACAGCACAAATTTTAGGCAACCTAGAGATCAGATTTCTTGTCATCCTATATCCACTGGAATCATGAAGAGAATTCCTGAACCTAAATCCCAGCTTTATTTTGATTGTCACAATAGATTTATTTTCTCTTACAACCTAAATAAACTGTCAGGTCTAGTCTCACCCTCCTAATCCATATAATATTGGCTGTCTAAGCATCCTCTCTCTTTAACAGTCTGGTCTCTTTTTCTTGATATGGTCACAAAGATAGAACCATCTTCTCCTTCTCTAGTATTTATTCCTGTTTACTTCATGACTGACCAACCCTGCAAGGCATTTTGTGATTTATGAAAGACATTACTAAACAGGAGAGTTTTTTAAACTAATGTATTGTCTCTTGTCATTTTCAGTCTTCAGAAAAGCTAGGAAGCAAAGACCAGATGGAATGTCACAGAAAATGTATAAACTGATGTGTAAATTATTGTTCATATCATACTGCAAGTTTTCACTGTGCCCCTTTCAAGAGAAAGCAAAAATCTAGTTCTTCGTGCAGAAAAGAATTCAGGGCTTCACCATCAGATATAAAAATTGAACAAAATGAGCACAGTATTTTACAATACTACTTCCTAAAGTAAAACAACACATTCTCTACACATCTTTTCTTCTTTAAAATAAATTAGAAAAAAATTGTCCTATTATTATTATATTTGAAATACTCACAATGCCATGAAAATAATTCCTTTCTGTCTGCTTAAGAAATACTTCCTAATATTCATTATTATTCTTCTTCAATAAGATTTATATCGTTTCAACACTCAAAACATTCAACACCACTGTTGTTTATGAGTCAGGTAATCAGAACAAAGACTAAGCCCTGCTTTCAGATACTTAATAAACCCAGAATTATTTTCAAAAATTGTGAATATCTTATTCAGATTTTCTTTTAAATTTATAAACTTATAATGTAAATTGAAGCATTATCCATATTTTGCCCAAGGATATAGTACATATATAATTAGTACAGTATTTCTACTAATAACAAAAATCTAGTCTGTGCTAAGCATTAATTTTCAAGAGCACTTTAATAGTTTAACATGACAAAATTTCTCAAATTATTACACAAAACAAATATAAATTGTATTTTAAGACCTATACCCCTGAGACAATAATTACAACAGAAGAAAATATTTAACAGCAAATGCCAGAGTGAAGGAATTTTTAATATTAGTAACGGTTTATAAATACCATAAAAAATACATCAATATCAAGAGATAACTGAATTAATAAGCCCCACTATCAATCACACCATGGTTTGTCTTGCTAAGAAGACTTTTTCTAATAAAATGAGGTACCATCTCCAAGGTACCTCTCCCCTCAGAAGGCAAAGAGAAAACTGCACTAAGAATTCTTGCCTAATAGCAAGTAATTTTAAGTCTCTTTCCAGCAAATCTTTGCCCACCATACCCCAAACTCTTATGCCCTTATATTATACTATTTCAGGGCTTTTAAGTTTACGTTCCTTCTTCTCCTTCAAAATATTTTCTCTTTAGCATATTTTTGCAAGGTAAAGAAAAATCTATAAAATTAATGTATATATTACATTACATATATCATGTGTTACACAACCATGTACATGAACATCTGAACTACTGTAATCCTGACTTCTTAAGTTATCAGACACACTTTTCCCCCCCATGTTCCATATGATGCAGTCAATGAAGGAATCAGTATACATAACATAGAACTATAGACTTCTCTGCATAACTCTCGAAGTGAAAGTGCAAAGTGTAAGAAGTAATGCAGGTTAACCTACCTATGCCTAAACACTGCTGAAAGCTTCAAATTCTATAAAGACTGTTACAGCAGTTACACTCAGCTGCTATCCCCAAGTTCTAACTGTAGCTCTCAGATGGAAATGGCTGTCCTTCCACAATTCAAAGAAAATAAACTGCTTGTTAGTTCTCCAAAAGACCAATGCATCTGTCTTGAAGAACCACATATTCAACCACTAAAATCCAAGAACATTTATTACTATGTATGTCATGTTTTTTGGTTCCACTAAGGATTCTGAAATCAGTTTTATTCAACTGATTTTGTCAAATCAGTTGAATAAAAGAACAGACAAGATCTTTAGTATCTGTATCATAAGACTGAGGTCCTGCTCCACCTTCTTGAAGAAAATATTAAACTAATATCACATTAACATGACACATTTTACTTATAAATGAACTTTGCATAAATTATTGCAGCATTCTTCCAGTAAAAGGCACATGAGTAACATCATAGAACTCTTCAGCTGTCTTTCAGTTAACTTTTTTATAATCTTACATTTCTTAAAAATATGGGCCAATGTGGTACAGAAAATGAATTCATATCCACCACTACTTCTTCAAAATATGAAGAGGTCAATATTTAAAGATTTTGCTCATTAGAAGCATAAACAAGTATCAGTAAACCAGAAAAGCATTTATCCTGTTATCAACTCATAGCCTTCTTCAAAAATACTTAAAGGAGATTTCCTAGCTTCTTCCCATTGTATCTAAGGACTTCAGAGTTTAAGTTCTCTACTCCTTGGAATTTCACAATATGCAGTGAGCTCTTCTTCAAACAGCACTTTTTAAATTCCTAAGAATAAAAACAACTTCATGCAATCATCGTATTACTTACAACTGTCCTACCATCTTGGAACATTCTGGAATCACCTACCTTTACATCCATTTTTTAAAAGGCTAACAAGACTTTCTGTATGTTTAATTCTATCAAAGAAACAATCTGACATACTTATGTGTATGTGTACATACTATGTACATAATTTATCAATTTCAAACATGGACCTGGCTTTACTACAATGGGTGGTATTCACCTTCTGTGCCTTAACTAAAGAGCTCCATTATATAAGCAAAGCAGTCAAGCAAGTAAAGCAAGTATCTAAGAGCAAGCATCTGACCAATTTACCACAATCACTGTATAAATACATTATAGGTATTTGAATTTTGTACGGATATAAAAAAAAAGGTGATGCTTCATGGAATTACAAGCTACACATTTTCTGTCCAAGTTTGGATGACTAGAAACTGTCAGAATTGAACTATGTATAACTTGTCTTTTACATATTTTTTTAATGATTTTACACTCTCTTCAGAGGTATTCTGGGAAAAAAAAAAAGATTTCATGAACAAAAGGAATCTGTTTTTCTTATATACTTGGGATACATATATATATCACAATGCATTAAACCAACTGGTCTGTTAAGGCTGTTCAACCAAAAATCTAAGACTATGGAAAAAGGACAGCTTAAGTTTCATATGCAGGAAGTACCTTTAGCTCTGAATCTTACCTCCTACTGGTCCAGCTGAGTTAACAGTACGTGACTGATTCAAAAAAGCAATTTACTTTTATTGTACAAATAAATTTTGTACAAAATCCAAAATATGGTAGGTAGTCTCCCAAAAGGCAACAGAACCAAAGAAGCCTCAAAGATTTCAAAGAATTCTTTCAGAAGTTCCTCAAATAGTCTTGGGGATCCCAACATATTAAGCTTCTCATATTGTATCTTTCAAACATTTTTCTGTTGAATTCAAGTAAGTCTTATGTACTTATATGTCTTTCCCTCCAAAATAAAATAATGTATCAGTGTTATTTCATAGCATTCTGAGTTTAAAAAAAACCCTCACTGAACTACTCTTGGGTTTTTAGTAAAGTTTACCATTGCAAATCATAACCCATCTGTTTGGTTTAATCAGTTGAAATAAAAAGAAATCATTTTAAAACAGAAAAAAAAATTAACTTGCCATGACTTTGGCTCCCCAAAATGGAGATAATTAATACTGTAGAGATCCATGTCTTCAGTGTGCCACGCAAATGTTGTTTTCCACATGCCAAAATAAAGATATGGTGTATTTACACCCTCAATAGAAATTCCACACTCTTCTCCTACAACATCCAATATTGTATTAAGATGGGCAATATTCCATTCCTCAATACCCTGAAAAAGACATAATAAAAATATTACTAAGCTTATAAAGCAATGCAATTTTATATAACAGACCCAATCAAAAGATACGCACTTCAAAAGACAGTCTGTTCATACATATTTGTAAGCACTTTAGACGACAGCTGAAGAAAAATTCTCTTGACCTTAGTAAGTATTAGATCATGTTATATGTCTGAGATGTTCAGAGCTGAGAACATAACAAGTTCCTACCTGGTCTACAATTTCATATCAAATCTAACGTGGATTGAAATACCATACACCATACTACATACAAAAAGGTACACAAAAAATAGAAATAATAGCTGCAGACAAAACCTTCAATGAGTTGACAGCTGGAAGCCACTAATTTCACAGGACCTATCTATGCTTTTTTATTACTTACAAAGTAATACCAAATAGCATGAAAAGATGGTTTAAAGTTATTTTACATGCATAAATTTACCATGTCTCTGGAAAGTATAAAAACTAAAATGATCACTTTAGATGCATTATATTTCTAATCACTACGATGTACTACAAAAGGAATATACCACAGAAGGAATCTATTGATTTCAGGGGATTTAAGCTGTTTCCCTATGTTATCGCCCATAAAATTTGTATATTAAAAGTCATTCAGAAAGTAATACATGTATTTTTTGTTGCACTTCAGATTCAACTGCAAACTGCAATTCTAATTTCAGGTAATACAGCATGTAAGAGACAGTATAACCAAGATCAAAGCTACAAAATTGAAGCGAAAAAATTAGACTTCATTATAACAGCAATTATTAGCACCTCCAGGGAAGACGTTAGCTGGTGCTCAAGCAGTCAAAAAAACAAGAAATATAATCAAAACTATTAAAAACTCAATTCAGACAAGTTTTATTGGGAACAGCCTCTAAGCACACTCCTAACCATGAATTGCTCTGCCCAATACCATTACTGAACCTACAGTTCTGGTAATCTCACTGGGGCACAGATTGATGGCCGACTGCAGTCCCGATGTAGTTCATTAAGACTAAGTATGATGATATTTAATAGTTGGTCAGCTGGAGTAGTAAGAATACAGGTTAAATCAAGAAGTAATGAACACTTAATACTCTCAGTTTTCATTTGTTTCTGGAGATTTTTATGTCAAGCATGTTATTTATGAAGCAGGTAGAACTGATAGATAAGAAGGTAAGGTCTGTATAACGTTCAGACTTCTCATTGAACAAGAACTTCTAACCACCTGCTTTGACTATTTCACTTATTAAGAAATACTAAGTTATTTGGAATTTAACCAATTAATAAATTATGTTTTTACAATTATTTTATTTCAGACAGCATTTTTTCTTCTTTCAAAATGGAATGCACAACGGAATGCACAAATGCATTTGTGAAACATAAAGGCACTTGAAATTTAAAAGTAAAAAAAAATAATATTTATAACCTCGTAAAAGAAAAAAAATCTTAACTCAAAAGAGTAGATAGTGGTAAAATCTGCACTTTTCAATTATAAAATGTGGCAGCAGCAAGTTAATACAGCTGTAAAATAAAAAATCTGAAGCAGTAATTTTTAGGTGATAAGTCCTCAAATTAATTTACAAGTCTTATTTTTTTAAATCACACGAAATTTATCTCTGTTTACAAATTGTGCAGCTCAACTGGAGAAACAAATTTATACAGCTAACTACCACCAATGATTCAACCACAGATAAATATACAGGATTAAAAGAAAACAAACAGCTGTAATCAGTTACCCTGTCAGTGGCCAAACAGTGCAAGTACTGCAGCAATTTGCACTTGAAGATTTCTTCAGACAGAAGATGGGTTATGTTTCTATTTAACAGTATTCCATGTGCTTTTTTTACCCATTATTCATCCCATCTCACACTTTCATCCATGTAAGTGCCTAGCAACCCTAAAATCCTGAAATCTTAGTCTTTTATTAAGAATTAAGTAATAGCAAAGAGAATATTATTTTTTTTTAACAACGCATCTCACCTCTCCACACTCTGTTAAGTTGCATCACAACTAGTCACCAAGCAAACTGCTAGTGATTTGTTCTCAAACAAAAGCAATTCCTATCACGGAGATCAATCCTAAACAAACAACTTGCCTCAAAATACAAAACATACCAAATAAACAATCCTCAACTTCTACACTCAAGATAGATGAGTTACTTCCTTTTCCTAAAGACTATTTTGGACAAGTATTCTTAGCTCAATAGGAAATGCTCACTGAAACTGGTAAAAGCACTAAAATCAGATATTCATTTCAACTCCTCCTACATTCCTTAGACTTAAAACAATAAATCAATTTCATATTTATGCCCAGAGTATTACAAGTAATTATTCAAATTATTATTGAAGATGTTACTTTACCTCACAGATCTTTTTTTTAATACTCAAAAACATTGAGTAAAATGTTTATACGATTTTAAACATTTATTATTATTGTTTTTACAACAGTTGTATAGCTGGTTTTAAACATAGCAATTGCAATGCACACTAAAAACATCCCAGCTGTAAAAGTGCATTTTAATAGGTCAATACATACCCATACTTCTCAAATCTTAAGTATATTTTTGCACATTATGTGTATTTAATAACAATTGTTACAACAGCAGTACATATATTACTTGACCATGACATATATCTGGTAGTTTCTTACAAATCCAAATACATTTAAATATTATAATCTATTCAATACTAGGAAAATAGAAAATATTTATTCTCCTCAGAATATCACAATACTGTCAGAATATTATAATAATTTTGAAGGAATATGTCAAGATACTATTTCTAATTTATCCACATCTGTGATGGTAAATTCTTTAAAGAATACCTGCCATCACTGACAACTGTACCACACAATCCCATATCTAGAAAAATTTTACTTTTCATTGGTTTTCCTTCTATAAGATAACAGACAGGCTTGAAACACCTTACCAATTACCGTCATTGCTATGCACATTTCACTTACCTTGTATTTCCTTAGAAAAATATTGTAAGATACACAGTGGTTTATATAGAGGACCACTATTCCAACCTTCATTCATTTTGAAGGTGATTCAAACAAATTGTAAATTACTATCAAGAGTTTTTATTACTCTTAACTGCCTTTACATCTGCTTTTAATGCAATGCAGAGACAAAGTGGGACACTTGAAAAGCATTTCTCATCTGAATGCCTGCACACTTTGGAAGGACCCACTGTTTTGCCAAAGGCACAAATAATAATGTTTATCTCAACAGACTGGTAAAAAGTGAAGTTCACAGCTGAAAGCTCCAATCTCTTTGCAAATAAGAATAAAGTAGGCTTCATGGGAAATAATTTTTTATTAATTTTTTTAAACTACTTACAAAAGTGACTTGATGCTATTTTTTTAACTTTACTTAAACCAGTCAACACTGTCATGAATATGATTTCTGTATGTATACATTATAACACACAATCCTTTTTCAGTGTTTTATTTTTCCTTTGATTATCCCACAGCTCCATTTCAATATTAATCTGGCGAACAAGATATCAGTTGCACAACTAAGACTGAAGAGGCCTTATGACTGACTGTAACAACTCAAAAATTAAAGAGCACGAAACCTAATTAAGAGACAAAGTGGAAAGGAACAAGACATACATTAGAGAAAAACTTGTGCTTGGTAACCCACTCCTCTCTCCACATAACCATTCACTCACATCAATGAATACAATAAAGCTATTGACAGGCTTTTACTGCGCCTTGAAAGTCATTAAAACAGATAAAGAAAAATGTTATGGACAAAATCTCTACACCATAAACACACAGATTAGAAAACACAAACAATCTCCCTCATTAGATTGTTTTTACTTCTCATCATTTCTAAGGATACAGTCATTGCTTTTTAAGCACGCTTTTGAAGGGTGGATAAGTAGATTATTTGAAAATCACACTAGAACCTAAATTACTGCTCACATCGATCTCAACTATGAGTAGATCACAGAAAAAGAACATTATAGAATAGAAGGAATAGAATAATTTAGGTTGGAAAAGACCTTCAAGATCATAAAAAAAAACATCATTAATTTGGCTCTGCTAAGGCCAAACCAAGCACCATACCTACACGTCTTTAAAATATGCTCAGGATGGTGACACAGGTACTTCCCTGGGCAAGCCTGCCGTAGTGATTGGTACTACTTCCTTTCCACAAAAAAGCATTTCCTAAAATCCAAAGTGAACCTTCCTACTGACACAACTTGAGGCAGTTTAGTCCTGCTGCTGATTGCCTCAGAGAAAAGACCAAACCCCACCAGTCAACAACCTCCTTTCAAGCAGCTGTGGAGAGTGATAAGGTCCCCTTTGAGCCTCCTCTCCTCCAGGTTAAACAACCCCAGCTCCCTCAGCTTATAGGAGTTTTACTCCAGATGCTTCACCAGCTCCATTGCCCTTCTCTGGACACGCTCCAGCATCTCAATATTCTTCTCAAATTCTGAGGCCTAGAACTGTACATAGCATTCAAGGTGTGGCCTTAAACAATCTCTGCCCTGCTCCTGCTGGCCACACTACTGCTGGAGCAGGCCAGGGTGCCATTTGCCTTCTTGGCCACCTGGGCACTGCTGGCTCATGTTCAGCTGCTGTCACAGCACCCCCAGGTCCTTTTCCTGTGGCAGCTTTGCAGCCACTCTGCCCCAGCATGTGGGGTTGTTGTGATCCAAGGGTAGGGCCAAGTCCTTGGCCTCGTTGAGCCTCATGCAGCTGTCCTTAGCCCACAGATCCATTCTATCCAGATCCCCCTGAAGTCTTCCCACCTGCCAGCAGAGCAACATCCCACCCAACTTGGTATCCTCTGCAAACTGACTGAGGGTGCACTCATACATCATGTATGCTCCCCACACCTTATATACGGGACCAGGTAAGCAGTAGGAATTGTCTAATTGGAAGAAATACAACTAAGAGGAGAAAAATGAAAGTAAAGTGTGTCTTTCAGACAGCAGCTGAGGAGAGTGGTAAGAGAGACAGAAAACCATATTTATTCATGCTTCTTCCAAACTTGGCTTTTCTCTGCAGAAAAGCAGATGCCATTGTCAGCACTGAAGTCAGACATGTATAATGACTCCTTATAAACTTAAAACTGGTCACTCTTCTTTGGAACGTTTTTTGAAACCAGGAAGATTTCCCCCCTCATCAGTAGCTAGATCAGTCTACATTGGGATCATGTCTTTTCTAGTGACCTACACAGTCATTCTCCTACAAACTTACATGCCATTAAACATAACAGCAATTAGAATGCAAATAACACAGAATAATATTTCCAGCAAACCTTAAACTATATAGAATTTATTTTCTATAAAGCTCTACAGTGTGTACAATCACTCGTTTTCATAGATTATTTGCTTATCTGAGTTCAAAGCTGTCAAATAACCATAAACAGATTCTGGAATAATCCAAATATTACAAGGATAAACTTGAACCATTGATGGTAGTTGTTAGACTTATGTACTTACAACTTAGTTTCTTTATTTCTTTGCTTTCATTGGGGTTTTTATTTGTTTTGTGTTTTTATTTGTTTTGTCTGGTCTTTTTCTGTTTCTTGCAATAAAGCCTTTTGCCCCATCTTCCAAATCCTTTAGAACCTATCATCCTGTTGTCTAAAATACTAAATACTACAAAATCTATAATCTCTCTGGCACAATGCCAACAAGATGGATGCTGGATTCCACAAATAACAATGTTTCTTAAAGTCATCTAAATAGTAAAAATTAAGGCTCCATCATGCTTTGGATACAAATGTTTCAATATAAAATTGATAGTCACTGAGTGGAAAAAAAAATGTAATTGGTAATCTGCTAAAGTGATATACAGAGCACAGCAGTATTTCTCACTAATTTTGACAGCCCACATACATGTATGTAGCACATACGAGGTTCCTAGTAGGTTTTTACCTGGAATTCTGTCAGACATTTACCTCAAGTGTAACATCTGTAACACACTGTTTTCTATAATCTGTATTTTGTAAAAAGTAAGCATTTATTTGCTTCTTGCAAATAGGCTACCATGACAAATTAATTCCACCATACACTTTCTCCTGAATGCTGCCCAAAATGTCAATGATTTGTATTCATCTCCTTTCCCCAAATAATCACAATCCTGAAGGAAATAGAATGAAGACATGAAAACTAACTCCAGTTTCAAAAATCAAAAACATCCTTCTTAATATTATCTTCAAGCAGGAGAACATGGAAAATATTAGTTGTGCAAGTACACCATCTGCTGGCCAAAAATAAACTGCGGCAAAATCATTCTGAGAGACAACATTTTGATCAGCGGATCGTGACTTTCTCACCATCTCTTTGGTACCAAAGCATATTTCTTCTTTTCCTCTATACATCAAGTGGGCTGTACACCAGCACCTGGCTGTCACATTATGTGCTCAATCTGCTCCCATTCCTTAACGTCAACTCCTTTCACTAACGTTTCTCCTTTGTTATTTGTTTTTAAATGATACTCATTTTATTATAGGCATCAAGGTTTCTTTATTATACCTTTTATTGCTTTCTTCCCCAGTCACTGCAATTTTCAGTGCTTTGTTTCCTTCTCCTACCTACTTATATCTGAGTTAGGATCCTTAAACACTGCTCTTCTCATTTTTCTCTTTGCTTTTCTTTGACCTCCCTTCCTCGTCTTCCCAAAAGTGTAATTCAGTAAGAAGGGAATCTCTGACCTTCATTTGACCAGTCAACACTCTCAAATTGCATATCATTGCATTCATTCTCTTTTCTTTGGAAATGTTGCTGATGCAAGAGTAAACTAAGATAATAAAAAAAATACAATCCAAAAAAAGTGTACATTGGTAAAAATTATACCATAAGGCATTATCTGCCAACAATAAAAGCACAAAGATCAAAGAAGAAAAAGGGCAAGCTTCTATTTCTTGAAACACTGTTTTTCTGTGCCTTGTGTTGGTCTTCACAAAGCAACAGCCACCTAGAATGTCTCCCCGCAGAAACATTCCAAATTAGACTCTTCAATTATTTTCTAAGTGATTTCTTAAAGTTGCTATGTGGACACACAATAGAATTTGAACAACATACAACATACATTGGACATTCTTAGTTGTCTTTCAAAGATCACGCAACTCAGTGCAAAATCTGAATTGCCTTCAGCCATACTGGCTTTATTGGTATTTACTGGTATTTATCTCTGGACAGTCCTCAATTTGTCTTCCATGAAGAACCATGCAACACTAGAAGAGCCTCAGACCACCTGCCACAGCAAAATTATACTTTTTTTTCCTAATGACTGGAAAAGGCAGTTACATAGAGCATGAAATAAACCAAGAATTTCACATATGGTACTTTCTTTTCATTCAAGTTTGTCCTGTATCTTTTAAATCCTCTAATCTTTTCTGAAATGCTAACACTTCTTCTCTTGGTCTCATTACTTAAATAATCCTTTAGAAACCTAGTTCCTGTCTTACTTACATAGCCTAAATGACATCAGTGGATAGTCTGTAATTCTTTGGATAATAAGATCTGTTTTAAGAGTCCCTTTGTTATCCATGGAGATCTTGGCAAGTAACCAGTAAAATTAATTTCCTTACAAAATTTTAATTTCATCTGTTTTAATTGAAAGGTAAACAATATGAGTAAGTACATTTCCAGGAAACTGCAGACATTCCAAACATGAAGTACAACTACCAATATTCCTCAGTAAAAGAGATATAAAAGTGTCCATCTTTTAATTTTAAAGTAAAACTTAATTAAAATATCTCTCAATTTCCACAGATACACACAAGAAACATACATCTTAGAACGTTAACAAACAATTAAATGAGTAGGAAGGAATCTCAGAGTTCTGGAGAGTTCGAAGTGAAGAAAGGGAAGAGTCATAATCAGGAAGAGTAGCAATATCCTACTGTCTAAGGACAGAACTGTCTGACTCTTGCAGATGTAGAGATAATTTCAGCCTTGCTTGGAGGCTTTAAAGAGTAACACAAAGATTTCAAAAAACAGATTCTCAGTCACAAAGCAAGAGTGTATCCTCTAAGTAGAGTACCCTTTAAAACAGGGCTGAAAGGGATAAACTTCATAAAAAAACTATGCATACTTCATCATAAATGCTCCCATTGATATCTGCTCCATAAATTGGTGCCACAAAAGTCAAGTTCTTCCAGTATTTACGCTCCAGATCTTCATAGTCTACGTATCTTGGAGTGCGGTATCTGTAGAGAAAGAGGCAGGCAAAGGTTCATCACCATCTTTCAACAACTGCCTTTACAATGGACTATGCTTCTGAACCTCCAAGGTGAAGTCACTGTATTTCAAATTCTCTGAAACAGAAGAATTACCAGATGTCCTAAATTCTTAACCATATCATGGAAACCTCCTACGTGACAGCCACAGTAACTGAAGCCATCCACCAATCCACACAACATTTGCTTCAGTCTCCAGCAGAAAATCAGCCCATGTACCAATGATGCCTAGGCTGATACCCTCCCTTTTACTTCTCTTCCTTAAAAAAAGACACATATGGAAAACACAATTAACAAGTATTTATTGTTTTCCTACCTCACTACCAGCTCTGAAAAGGCTCAGATATAGGTCCTGCAGAAGCCTGTCTCAGAACAACGTAAACTAACTCGGCCATGCAGCCCTCACAGGCAAAACCAATACCTTCTCTTCTTCCTGCTCCAGAAAAACCTTTCAAGAAAAGCTGTTGTTTCAAACAACTGATAAAAAAATTCTATGATGCAGAGAAAGGAAGTATTTAAGGGAATTTTTTACTCCTTTATAACAGCACAAGATACATAACACATAAATATACTTATGTAAAAGGTTACTCACATAATCTTTCAAAATCTTGTGGGAACACAACACAAGCACACTACCACAGAAACATCTATCAACAGCTTTGCCTCAGGATCCTTTGTCAGACCTCTGTACTTCCATGTTTAAGTCTCCAGAAAAGAAAACTTACTCCCCCATTACTGCAACTCTGAGAACTACAGTTCCATAGCAGAACTGTCAGTATGCTACAGTTTAATAAACTGAAAGAAAATCCAACCGTAAAACACTGAGACCAAGTATATTTACATAATGTAATAACTCTGAATAGAGATAAAAAACAATTAGCAAAACACATCTTAACTAATGCAGATTGTGTTTCTGTTGGGCCCTGAGTAATATGCACACATGAACTCCTTGATTACAGGATGCAGATCTGCTCCTATTTCCCACAGGTCAAGTAGAGAAGCACTTTGGTTCACTGGTGAACTCCAAATGTCTAAACAAATAAAAGACGAAATGCATTAGACTGAGTACACATGATCCTTTTAAAGGATCAAAGGATTAAATCAACTATGATTTAATTTAGATGTTCATGGCCCTTCCCTCTTACCCAAAGGAAACAAATAATATCCTAATACTCAAAAAAAAGTCTTTAACAGAGAAGCCTTCTCCTTTAAAGAACAAAATCATTGTAATGGGAAAATACCAACAGCAGTAAGAGTGTCATAGAAGGTTATGCAACACATTTTTTCCAGAGAAGTGACAAGTATTTGGGAAGACCTACAGCCAGTAATAGACAGGAAGTCCTCCCAACTTTTCTACATTTGCATGTGAAATTAAGTTGCCATCTGCTTTCAGTAAAAACAATAACATTTCCAATCAGAAACACTTCCAAAATATTCCATGATGAACATAATAAACTTAACGAACACTATGATAGATACTAAAAACTTCCCAGCATTTCTGCATTAATTAACTATTTTAAGAAACTAGTGTATTTCAATTTATTAGGGCTTAATAAAACGTAAATTTTAACATCTAGGAAAAGTATTATTGAAAATTACATCAGATACCATACAGGTCTTATGATTTACTCTCATCTCCAATATTTACTAAACAAATCATTTCAAGAACTACAAAATAGGTTCCCATTTCCAATTACCAGAGACAGAATGCTGTGCGCTAAACTTAATTTTGCACACATAATATATATGTGCTATTCATTGTAACTGGTAGGGAAAAGAGAAGTTGTCAGTTTTGCCCTATCATGAAGGCATGGATCCTATGGAACATTCTCTAAAGAGCCTCCTTAAAAGCTTTACATGCCCCAGTTTTTTCTGATCTTGGTAACAGCTTCTACTCTTAGACCTAATTTCTTAATTAATCTATAATAAAAACCTGCCTTCAAAGTAAGGCAGTATTACCTTCATCTTCCAGAAACTACTTCCACTCAGTTTTGAGGAGACTGTCAAGCAAAATATATCCTTTTATGTGGCCAAAATGATAGGCAAGAATTCATTCTATCAATTCCCTCTTCTTAGAATGCTCAACAAATTGAAACATTTGAGTACACTGCTCAGCCCATCTTTTTTCCTCCCCTTCCCATAATATCCATCTTACCACAACACTGACATTAACTAGATACCATGGAGTTCTCTTAGATTAACACAAACGCTTCTGGATTGGTTATAAAAGATATCAGAGTTTTCAGAATTACATGGTGATAGGCCATTCCAGTATCTAGGAATTAAACATTAATAGGTGTAATCAAATTAAAACTCAGATACACATCAGCATTATCTTCCCTATTTTCTACATCTTCTGGAAGATAAATGAAAAAAGGTAGACAGAAAGCCATCATGTCTCTGTTTTTTCACATGTTTTCTTGCTGCCATGGTATCAGATGCTTTCAACAACATAAATAAAAACAATATTCACATTGTGGTACCCTTCCATACCTTGAGAGACAGGGAAAAAAGTAAAAGAAATCACCTGCCTTGCATAATTCAAAGAAACCGCAACATGTGAAGATAAATATTTGTCTTACTAAGCAAGAGTACATACTTGTTACTGTTGGCCAGCTGCTTGAACTCCTTCACTGTCATGGGCTTTTTCTGAATATTGTACTGGGTGAAAAGTCCTGACTGGCCAGTGACCATCTGTTGAATTGGAGCAGGAATAACTAAATCTTCAATATCATCATAATGTTTTCTTGGCTTCCATTCCTTTGGTGGGATAACCTTTAAATTCAGGAAACAGAAGAGAACATTGCAGTTGCAATAACAATTCAAAACATCCTGGAAAAAATTGAAAGAACAGTTGAATATGCCCACATGACCAAAGGAACATTCGCTTACCAGCTGTTTCACATTAACTGATACTGTAAGTGCTCCTAGACAATGGAGAAACCCATTCAAAACATGCATAGTATCATCTCAATTCACAAGAACCAACTCACCAATCTACAGCAATTCATAGACAACTGTGCAAAAACACACACTTATAGTAAGAGTTGACAAATTTTTTACAATCAGAAAGCCTTAAAATTGACAAGCAGTTTGCAATCCATTACATCACATATGTTCAGTGTTAAAAAAATATGTGGATGTTGCACTTGGAAATACAGTTTAGAGGTGAACATGTAGGTGCTAAGTCAAAAGTTTGACTCAATGATCTTAGATGTCTTTTCCACACCTAATGATTCAAAGATCTAAAATTTTTATCCTCAAATGAAATAAAAATTCCTAAAAAAACCTATCAGTCCCCTGTCTAAATATTATTTGGCATAAACAGTATGTATATCTATTTTTTTACTGAACAGTGAAAAAAACACAGCTGTTTTAGATTTCAGAATCTGTTCAATTTATTCCCCATAAAAATACAGGGTACAACTCTCTTACAGTAAGAGTGTGTACTAATTTATATACATTAGCTTTTATAATTACATTATTTAATCCTCATAATTGAAGATTAAAGCTATGTGCAGATTAGCCAGCTGTAAAGTTAACACATTTATTTCAAATACTACAGAACTACCCACTGTCTGTGAAAACTCTTCAGCAGATTCTAGGGCGCTGGCAAAAGAAATCATTAAGAACTTCAAAGAAGCCTGTAGTCATACCAATGTTCTTTAACAGGCTGGGTAATTTTGAACATTTCTCGCATGTATTATTTCAGCAGAAAACAGGTAACTCTAGATGTGAAACTGTATCACTTCTAAAACAGAGGAACAGAGGAACTTTTAATATATATTTTTTGGTCTGGTTTCATTTTTGAACTTTTACTTGTCAAAAGGCTTAATGACATGATTTTTGATTCACTCGCTATTTTCATTCTTCTGCTATGTTCAAATCAAATTTCTAAGAACACTGGCTTGGAAACTTTTAAAGTATCTTGCAACAAAGCAGGACAGCTTTTACAAGCATGCAACAAGTGAATTATATTATTTGAATAATTAATTCATAATTCAGAGGTAGCATGAGAGACTGAAATTTTATGGTTAAAGGCTTAAACATAATTCTCAAAGACTTTTTCCCAATTATGGTGAAATTGTATAAAGACACCCTTCCCTGAACATGCCTGGAACTCTGGACTGTGAGTTAAAGCACCTAAGGAAAGATAAGACACCATAGTTCAATTGACACGATTGTTCAATTATCTCAGGTCTAGGGAGAAGTAGGCAAAGCTGAGGGAGAAGAAGGCATCCACAAGAAAGCCAAACCCAGCAGATGTCCTGAAAATCAGCCTTGGTTGGATTTGGGGTAAGGGAGGCCATAGACCTACGGGCCATCTGCTGAGGCCCAGTTTGCTCACATTCCCGCACTGGGAAGCAGGAAAAGTTTTGGGGGTGTGGCATAACTTCTGGTCAGAAGGAATGAACACTCATCCTCCCTTACACTCAACTGGCTTAGCTGCAAATCCCCCCACCCCTGGGCACCCACATCCCCAGAGCACTCACACGAGAGGCAGCTGAGGAGGTGTCATAAGCCATCAAAGACCCTGAAGCAGCCCCAGACTCCCTCCTGATGCAAAGGGATGCAACAGCTCCAGAGTCTGTTGCAAGAGGCAGTACCAAACTTGACCCCTTCTGAGGTCAGCTACCTGGGCATTCCCACGTGGCCCAAATGTATATCTACCTACTAAATTCTGTGGGTTTTAGAGGACCCTCACCACCAACAAGACCAGAAGAAGGTGGTGAAGATGTCCTTGGAAACCACAGTGGTGATATTTCTACTTAACCTCTCTCTTTCTCTCCCCCTTCCTCCGCCCTCCTTTTCCATTTCTTTCCATCTCTCTCTCTCCATTTATTATTAAACAAAATCCATACTTTTGACTTCAGCATATGCTCTCATCTGCACTGTAATTCAGGCAGAGGTATCTCTCTAATACATTTCATAATGGGATCAATATGAGGCAGTCCTTAAGCTACACAGCTAGGCCATTTTCTTACAAGCATTTTAGGATTCCATCTACAAGCATCCATTAGAAATTTCCCTATTTCACATCTCCATGAAAGGAACAAAATTCCAAAAAAGATAGATCCTAAGATATTTGCTACCTTTGGAAAACAATCGCATATAGGCACATTAAAGTAAAGTAAACATACTCAGACAATCCAGAGAAATCCAATCAAGACCATTAGTGCTAAAAGCACACAGTGAAAGACAAACATCAAGCGAAACGAAATTTATCTAATAGTAACATACTTCCATAGCTAATGTTTTAATTTTATATATAAACAGGTATTTCTATTTTTACACAGATGCAACTCCCTCTTTTCCTTTTTTCTCTCAGCTTCCACAGGACTTTCGCTGTACAAGAACTACTTAGCAAGTGTCAGTGTTTTGTTTGCTTTTAGAGAAAAAAAATAATCCAATCATCTTGTGATTCCTACTTACTTCTTTCACAAAACTCTTAAATTATATGCACATTAACAAAATACAAAATGTTAGTTTGGAAGCAGAGAAGTCATGCATTCAGAATATATGCATAGAAATCAAATATGTGCATAGAGATTTCCATTTTCATGATTATTAAGCATGAAGTTGGAGGTTTGGCTCAAATACATGAATACTGAAAAGCAAAATTTGCATTATCTTATTTAGTCCAAGGTCAGTATGCTTTAAGCAATACAAATTTTTTTGTGAATACAGGTTCAAAATATCCCCTTCCAGCTAACTGGAGCATGCTTATAACCGTTGTAATTAAAGTGCTGGTTGAAGAAATAAATTCAGTGGGGACCAATATGCAATTTTTTTTTTTTAGAGAAGATAAAAATAAAGATAAAGCTTCCTGTCCCAAAGAATTTGCATTTTCTAATGAATACGAGGACAAGGACAGAAAATATTAATACTTCGCATTCAAAGCAACACACAGCTAGCCAGTATAACAGCTGGAAATAATGACTAGGTCTCTGTGTTTTTACCACTGACCTGTCCCACTGAAGCATCTTCATATTTCCTTTAGTAAAAATAGCCTCTTCAAAGTCAAGAAAGTTAGAGTTATTCAATGGGAACAAATTAGATCAAATTTATCAATCATGTTTTTGAATGCTCAAATATGAAAAAGGAAAAAACTAAGGCAAGGCTTTTTCATTAACATATTTATTTATTTATCAAAGATCCTAAACATATTAATAGAGTCTAGTATCATTTAGTGTGAAAAAGCTTTAGATAGGGATGTCCTACTTACACCAGTTAGTCTCCTGCATGAAGACTACACGTCAGTACGAGTGAGATCAACGCAGAGTGCTATCAGCACATACATTTCTGTTAAATCCACTTTCATATAGTAGTAATCTCCCATAGATCTGGTTCTGAATGGCACTGGCTACTACTTCTATGCAACTATTTCTCCCCAACTCATCTGAAAATTTTCTTGCACTTGCCAGTATCTATTTTCAGCACAGTGTCCTGAAACTACTTTTCTACTTTCCAGTGTGACTGCAAATTAACTTAACTCTTGCTCTGTATTAATGCAGCTCCAGTTTTCGAAATACCTCATTCTTCAAGAAAGACAAGTAATCTATCAGTGTCCCTTGTTTGCCATTTGTCACATTGTTTTCAGCCTTTCCCTTCCTTTTAAAGTATAGAATCCTCTGTAACAGTAAAACTAAAATAGATTTTCTATGCCTAAAGTTCATTTTAGATTTTCAAAAGCCTAATGGCAATTTTTTTGTCAATTTGCTCAAGGGATACCACAGTACATTATCTGTTTTGGAAATGGTTTGATATTATCTGTCTAACACCTTAATTACCTGTTTCAGACATAGTATGAGGAACTTCAGTGATGGTTGCAGGTTTTTTAACATTTTATTTCCCATACTCCTTCCTTCAATATGTGCAAGCCTTATAGTCATTTCATCCCAATTTACACACACATATTCCTCTACACAGGTAACAGGTCTCCCCTTACACGTTCACATTTGACCCAAACTGTTGTGCTGGGTATGCCTACTCTGATAGTGCTCTCCATTTGGAGCTTAAATTACTGCTTCTGCAAAATGCATGTAGTTTCTTCTCATAGTCATTATTCTTCTTGCATTCATACCTGCAACTGTACATCCTGAACTTAAAAAAATAATTAGGTTCCCTGTAAGTTAATTTTCTATTACTATCAAAACTGGTTTTTTTCCTGTTATTTAAAATCCAATATCCAAAACTCAGAAAACATCCCTTAAACATTTGCAGTATGAATTATTCACTTGATAAGACTGTTTTTAAACATAGTTAGTTGGTTAATTTTCATTTATAAATTTTTGAGATATTATCAAAATACAGTGAAAAACAGAATATAAAATTCTCAAGACATCCTAGTAATGTGTTGCAAGTACCTGATAGACTGAAAACAGGGAGAGATGCTTTAACTGCTGTTCAACCAAGCAAGAAGATATCACTACAATAAAGTTTACTGTTCAAGATTAAAGGACTGCAATACGTCATCCCCACACAGACTAACACGTTCCAGAACACAGCTGGTCATTGGAAAAATTAAGCCCAGGCTTTCCGCTTTTGCCTATTTATCACATTTGTACTTCTGTTTGCAGAGAAAAGTTTGAGAATATAACCTATGTACTCTATCAGCTGAAATAAAGAAAAAAACAACCCACAAGATTTTCAAAGAGTGAGGAGTTCAGTTTCGCTTTATTTCACTGGAAGCAGGAGGCAGGAGTGGGCAGGGGGGAAACCAAGAATTTTAAGTTTCATTCATCCTCGCTCAGGTTCTAAATATCTTGACCACATAACATTAGCTTCAAATCCTAGTGATGGAGACAGCTATTCCCATGGAGTATCTACAATAACTAAGCTGATATTTTTAGACCTGCGCTGGTTTCTGCTGGTTTGAAAAGTGGCAAAACAGATAGGGCATAAACAATTATATGATGTATCATTAAATTACATCAGACTCATTACATTAAACCTCTGACAAACACTCTTTGCTATGGGAGGAACTCCTGTCATAAGGTCCTGGATGTGCCATTGTTGAAAGAGCAACACGGCTGCAGTTAGTGTGCCTGAAGTTCTCATTAATAAGAATACAACATGATCACCATTAAAAAGAAAACTATTCCATTCAAACACTGCCTTACCATATTTACATTCACCTTAATGAAATGGGATTATTTCCCCAGAAAAACTTTACACAACCCTCAACCACCAACTTCAACACCTGGTATATCAGGACTATTTAATTTATACTTGTGGGGGTCCAGGGTGTCCCTCTGGACTCTCGGTGGATGCAAGAACCCCCTGTCAGACCCCTCT
>WBND01001845.1:8744-23881 GCA_013398595.1 Tychaedon coryphoeus
AACGCTCTTTGAGGTTGTACAGCACAGCGGGTTCGTGGAGGTGGGTCATCATGGCCATGTCCTCGATTTTGTCATACTTGGGGGGGTTCATGGAGAAGATTTGATCTTCTTTCACCGTTAGGGTCTGTCAGAGGAAGAAGGACACACATGTCAGCTAAGAATCCAGAGTGGGGATCAAATGTTGTCCTTCAGCCTCATTTTTGACCCACCTCTCCCCCTTCAGTCTTGACAGTGACTTTTCCTGATTCCCTGCTCGTGATTGTCCCTTTCACAAAGGATTCCTTTGCATGTACCACAAAGACGGATGATTTGGCATCAAAAGGTTTGTTCTGGGCTGCAATTCTCTCCTTCTCTGATTTTCGGAGGTAAGGAGCCGCCTCCCCAAAAACAGCCATCTCCGCGTCCGTAGACATGGCTGCACGTTATGGAGGGCCTTGTCAGCAGAGAACACTGTGGAAGAGCAGATATGTTGATCAAATTTGCAAAAAAAGTAAATACTTGTTAGGAGACAAAAAGAGAAACTGTGGAGAAAAAAAATAATATAGTTAATAATATTTTAATATTAATACTGCTTGTATCCTTTTGGAAGGAATTGTGAATTTTTGCATTGGTGCAATTCAATATTTATGGAAAACATCAAATTTATATTTTGGGAGATTAATTGGTTTACACTGAAATCACATTTAAATAATCTATAGACACTTAGAATTCAACTATTCAGGCACTGTACTGTGGAACCTCAAAAAGAATCTCAAAAATCCTTTCAACTGCTCAGGCACTCCTAAAATTAATTTGGAGTTATTACAATGGTCGTTCCTCACATCTGATAGTTTTTCACAAAGCTCAGAATTTTCATACTCCCCTGTCTGAATTGCATACTGAAAACTCAACTTCTTAATGGTTCAGAACTTTTTTATAATTGTATTAATAATACAATTTTCTCTAATTTTATTAACTGCTTTAATCCAGGCATAAATTGCAACATGACTGTTAAAAGAAGATTAATGCTGTTCAAACCACACTGAGATAGCTCCTTTTCTAGTACTTCCTTTTGCTTTTTAAAAATTAGTAGAATTTTAGAGAAAAACTAAGTTCAAAGATTTGAAGCTCTAATAAACTACTTTAAAATAAGAAATTTTAAAGCCTGTATTAATTTCTATGAAATATTTTTTTCTTCCTCCTGTCCTGAGGATTCCAAACAGTGGGCAGCTTAGGAAAACATTTAAATATATCTTTCTGTATAGAGTAAGTTACCTGATATTTATACAATATTTAATCTTGTGTTTAGTTGTACTAAAATGAGAAAATATAACATGATATTTCTTCATTTGTCTCTGGAGGAACAGGTAGTGGCTTCCAGAGGATGGGAGCTGCATCTTCCTTTTCTTGTGAGGTAGAGAACAAGCAGTGAAGGGAACTAAGGGCAGCACTGCCTTTTACAGAAGTGACAATCAGAGCTTGGTTTCTTGTATTCCAGCTATTTCTAGTCTTACTGCATTAGTGACTCCATGGAAAATTTTGGACAAAATATCACATTAATTTACATATTCTGAGACAAAATGCTAAATTTTGCAGTTTTCCTACTGTATTCTTTGTTCAGTTACTCAGCTACAACAGCAATGATGGGAAGGCACACCTCACTCCCTGCTAGGTGAGTTAAGCAGAAGTGAGGAATGTCCCCATTGGGACTTTCTGCCTGCCATGAATTGTCAGAGACTTCAAACAGAGCTCCTTAAAGAATGGACTAGATGACTTTATGAGATCCCTTACAAACTGGACTGTTTCAATTATTCACTTGAAAATCTTAACCAGCCTTCAGCACCTCACCACCTTATATACCATTCACCCAGCCATACAGACACCTCACCCAAAGGATCTGTCTCTGTCCCTAAGAATTAGTAAATCATTAGTAAATTCTTACCTCTTGTCACACCAGTTGTGTGGTTTGTGGGCAGGCAGCTGGTCAGAACTGTAAAACAGAAATGGCAGGTCTCAAACTGCTGCTGCACAGAAATCAAAAGTGAAAATATGCAGGTGCCTTGAAAACAGATTTGTAATGGAGTCCCCTCCTGGACAGGAGCACGGGAGGCAGCAGGAATGTGGTGGCACATGAGGCTGCCATCCCCTTCCTGCCAGCCTGCAGACCCCATCCTCTTACCTTGGAGCTGTCTGTGGAGCCAGGGCAGACGTGGTGCAGGGACGTTTTATACGATCTCGCCTGCAGATGCTACAGATGCCTACTCTTTCTTCGGTCAAAAATATTTTGGCAAACCCTCTTTGGCTAAGCATTGTCTGGCAAACTGAACTAAGGGCATAATTGTCATTTGACATGACTAGATATAATTAGAAAATTTTGATGTCTTAGTGGCTATATGAATACATCTCCTATAAATAATGTGACAAGGGTGTTAAGGAGAGAATTTGGACTAGTCAAAGCACTTAAAGAACTTGGATTCAGGACTTATGGATTCTATTGCTGGCTTTCCCACCGACTCACTGCACGACCTGAGAAGGATTGCTTGGTATGTCTGTGCTGTAGCTACCCCAGCTGTACAATGGGAATGCCAGCTTTTATCTTTCCCTTGTGATGGTGTGAATCTTGTAAGCAATGCCAGAGAGGAATACATTAGGAAAGCCACTAAGAGGGAAGTAAGTATTACAAAAAGCATTTGGCGGATGTGCTGGTAAGATTCTGAAAGCAGAGGAACACTCTCTGTGATAGTGTGATAGTGCTGGTGCCTGAGAGTCATAGACAGGGCAGGATAATATAAGGGACAAAGATTTTGTCACAGAAATAAGAGGCTGGAGTGTAGCTGAACTACTGGGGTGGGTCTCAGAGGTCACTTCTGATACATGAAGCAGAGCATACATACATTAGCGCAGATATACCAATCTGTACACTTAAAATTGCAAAAGAAGTGGGAGATCCTCCAAGATGGGTTATTATAAGCCTGTGCATGAATTTGTGCTAAGGCAAGTATCATAAGACGTGCTGTGATTTCTGCTATGTAGATCAGTGCAGCTTAACAGCAGACATTTCTTTCTTTTCTTGATGATGTTTTAATTAATCAGAAAGTACCCATATTGGCAGTTCAGGATAGGTCCTCAGTAGTTTCTTATGTATTTTTTTCTAAGTCTGACCTGTCAATCTGTACCATAAATAAAAGAAATCCTTGAGGTAAAGATTTGGTCATTTGAATATTTATACCCTTTTCAACAAGGAACCATTATGGGTCATTACAGAGTCTACATTTAAATTCCTGCAGAAATTTCTGCTCCTGCAGAATTTAAAAGCTCTTGACCAACACAAAGTTCAGCTCAGACATCCAAAACACAACCTCAATAAAGAGACTTGCAGACCTCAGTTTATCCTTGTTTCCATTTCTGCTAACATAAACAAACCATTAACTCAGCTGAAAGCCTGTCTCACATCTACATCCTTCTGCTGTCAAACTCACCAACCAGGAAAAAAACAAATACCCCTCCAGACCTCCCCACTCACAGAGACACCTTCCACTATCCTAGGTTGCTCCAAGTTCCATCCAGTCTGGTCTTGAACACTTTCAAGGATGGGGCAACCTGTGCCAGGGCCTCAGCACCCTCTCAGGGAAGAAAGTCTTCCCAATATCCAGTTTAAACCTGCTCCCTGTCAGTGGGAAGCCATTCCTTCTTGTCCTTGTCAGAAGCCCCTCTCCAGCTTACTTCCAGTCCCTTTTAGGCACTGGAAGGTTGCTAGAAGGTCTCCCTGGAGCTTTCTCTTCACCAGGCTGAACACCTCCAGCTGTCTCAGCCTGTCTCCAGAATAGAGGATGCTTGTGGAGCATCTTCATGGCCTCCTCTGGATTCACTCCATCAGGTCCACATTGTTCTTATCTTGGGGCCATACACTTGGCCATACTGGGCTTCATGAGGTTCACATGGGCCCATCTCTTCTACCTCTCCAAGTCCCTCTGGGTGACATCCTCCAGCATGGCATCTGCACCATGTGGTTTGGTGTCATCTGCAAACTTGCTGAGGATGCCTCTGAACCCACAGCTCCTGTTGGCTAAAGAGATATTAAACACTTCTGGTTACACTTCCCCTTTTACAGTGACAACTTCACCAGACAGCCACGACTTCTTAAGTATAATGGATAGTGGCTTAGCCATCCCTCTGCCAGTTCCCTCAGGACCTGTGGATGGATGTCATCAGGTCCCATGGACTTGTGCACCTCTAAGTTCCTTAAATGGTCTCAAACCTGATCTCCTCCTACAGTGGATGGTTCTTCATTCTCCCAGTTCCTGACTTTGCCTTCTGCAAGTTGAATGATGTGGCTTGAGCACTTGCTGGTTAACACAGAAGCAAAAACCTCACTGGGTACCTCAGCTCTCTCTAGATCCCAAGTGATGAGGTGACCCAATTTCTTCCAGAGAGGGCCCAAGTTTTCCTATCTTCCTTTTAAGATCAACATTCCTACAGAAGCTTTTCTTGTTGCTTTTGATATCCTCGGCCAAGTTTAATTCTGTCACAGCCTTAGCTTTCCTCTGCTCCTTGGCTGCTTGGACAATTTCTCTATATTCTTCCCAAGCTATCTGTTCCTGCTCCCACATTCTGTAGGCTTTCTCATTGCCTTTGAGTTCATCCAGGAGCTCCTTGCTCATCCATGCACACCTCCTGGCATTTTTGACTGACTTTCTCTTTGCTGGGATGCATCATTCCTGAGTTATCCCTGAAAAGTCCAAAGTCTGCTCTCCTGGAGTCCAGGGCAGTGAGCGTGTTGTGTCCCCTCGTCACTGCCTCAAGGATCCCTAACTCCACCATTTTGTGGTCACTGCAGTCAAAGCTGACCTTGAGCTTCACATTCCCATCAACCCCTCCTTGTTGGTGAGAACAAGGTCCAACACAACCCTTCTCCCTATTGGCTCCTCTATCACTTGAAGAAGGAAGTTATTATCACAAGAAAGTCCTGGGCCAGTTAGAGTGGTTTCAAAGGAGGGCTAAGAACTGGAACACCCCTCCTATGAAAAAAAAAATTTGAGATACTTCACAGAATGATAGAAACATTATGGTTGGAAAAGGCCTCCAAGATCACCGAATCCAGCCTTTGACCAAACCTCAGCACTCTCACTAGATCACAGCACTAAGTGCCATATCCAGTCATTGGGGTTGTTCAGCCTGGAGATGACAAAGGTACAAGGACAACTTCTCGAGGCCTTCCAGTACTTAAAGGAGACTTGTAAGAAAGATGGAGCAAGGAAATTAAAGGGCAAGAAGCACAGTTGAAATCTACATTTTTTCAGCTTAAAAATAGATATAAAGCAGAAACTTTTTATGATGAATGTGGTGAGATATAGGGATGGGTTTCCCAGAGAAGTAACAGATGTGCCCCTATTGGAGGTTGAGTATGATGAGGCTCTGACCAGTATCCTTGAGGTCTTCTCTGAGTAGCTGATGTTTCCTTTCTGTCAAGTCCTGCTCTCAGTGGCATGTAGCAAGCCTGTCCTAGGCAGTGCTGTCAGGCTGGGACCTAAGGTAGCTTCTCACATGTAAATCAGGCTGTGAGAAAGAATTCCTTCCTTGCTCCAGATGTCCTGTCAGTACCCAGATGACATTTTCTGTGGCTGTAAATCATTCAAGTTTTATTTAGTCAAAGGCCAAGTGTGTTTGGTCAGTGTTCCCAGGAGGACATAACTGTTGCCTGTGTTATATAGCTATATTATATGTTATTCTGCTATATAGCTTTCCACAGCTATATACAGAATACATCCATATAGATTCTTTGTGAAAAAATTTGTGAATAAATTTGTGAAGTTATTTCAGAAAAGGTGAATGAAAGATATGTTCAATTCCAAATTTTACTTCAGGAAAAAATACAGTATTGTGAACATTTCAATATAACATCCATAACTATGGTATGCAACAATCCTATAATATCCAAATGTAATTCTTACTGCTTCACAACTTTTCTGACATGAGCAACATACTGTTCGCCAGTATATTTCACAGTCCTAAACTCAGGTGACATCCTCTATCATTACAAATAGAGTTACAGTGGTTTTCTGTCTTTTCAAATATTCTAAACACTTTTATTATCTTTTTATTGAATTGTGTTCTCAAATTCAAATTATAGGCAGTTTTTCCTGATGTGATTGCTTTATGTTGTCCAAAGGCAATGCAAAAAAATCAAAATACCTAATGATGAAGAACTATTGTTTAGTTTATGGAGACTCACACAATTTCTACACAGTGAGTGAAATTGATTTAGAGAGAGTAGTAATAATTTAAACCTGATCATGTTTATATGCACTCAGGCATAATGACAAATTCAGGTAATTTTCAATGTACAGAGAGAAGAATAGAATTATCTATGTTCTACCAGGGAAGCTGAGGAAAATGCCTATGTACCTCTAAAATATGATAAAATATATGTCATAAAAGAAACTGTCCTGCTGCCTTTTTCATAAGCCATACATCTAGTGCAGCACTGACCTGTCTTCTCAATGTGACCTTTGAGGGAGCCTTTCAGGGTTCTTTTTAGGTTAGAGCAACAGCTGAAAAAAGACAGCACTGATTCCCACTGCTGCCAGGACTTAATGGAAACTCAGCAGGGGATGGCTGGAGAAACAAATTTCTTCTTATGTGTTCTCTCCGATATTAATGCCTGCTGCTCTTTGCCCACAATTTGCAGGGTGATATATACCTGAACCCTTTTCCTGTCCCTCTCAAGTCTCTTTCCATGCACAAGCACAGAGGGAAATAACATCATGCTGAACTAGCACAGCAAAAGTTTGCAGTGCTGCAGTATTTGCTTCACAAGATCCAGGATCCAAGGTAGTGGAGGTGATCTCAACAGGATAGGTTAATTAAACTGAAATTCTTCAGTATATTTAGTCCTGGTCTAGCTCTGGTTCTACTCAACAGCAGGTAACTTTCAACAAGTATAGTTGAGGCAACACTATGTGTATTGAAGACTGTGGTCTTACATTTGAGTTAATTCAGAAAATTCAGAGTTCAGTGGAGAATTAGAAGTATCTTAATGGTGTTCTGGTGGCAGCATGCTCGGTCCACCTGAGTAGCAAGGAGAGTCATAGCTCCCATATCATATGTATCATATGACAGAGGCCGTGCCATCTCAGTAGGCAGTGCTGTAAACATGCTCCTGCAATGTCAACATCTCGCCAGGAATGGGAAGTTCTATTTCTTTCGAAAGCAGGTGATAATTTAGAGACAGCTTAACTAATAGCTTGGGAGGACTTCAGCCTCATGTCTTGTAGGAACATTCAACTATCTGATGA
Organism: Tychaedon coryphoeus; assembly: GCA_013398595.1. Classification (NCBI taxonomy): domain Eukaryota; kingdom Metazoa; phylum Chordata; class Aves; order Passeriformes; family Muscicapidae; genus Tychaedon; species Tychaedon coryphoeus. Next base: position 16,019 of record WBND01001845.1, read on the forward strand.
ACTCAAGGGCCAATTTAACTCCAAAAATCTGTAACTAGAACTATTTCATTATGGAATAAGATTTAAATAATGATGGTTTCAATATCAGAACAAAGTAACAGCGTAATTAAATAGCTGGAACAAAAAGCTGAATTAATGTGTCCAGATTTATCTTGTTTGTGTGATTGAGAGATGCTAAAGTCATCATCAGTTGCCTATAAGCTTCAACAAGCCAGGAAGACAAAAGGGATGAGCAGGCAGCATAAATATCTGTTCACTCTAAGCATGATGAAGGGGAAAAGGCATTACACTGTGTGTTTCTAACTATCACTACTATAATTGCATTGCAAACTACTAGAAAAACTTTCAATATAAAAAGGCATTTCAATGTCTTAGTTGTTTTGGTGGACTGTCATTAGTCCTTGCAAATCTGGTCATCTTGGCCTAACAAATCCCAGCTTCTGGTGACATATCACAGTATATTTTCTGTTCCAGAGGAAGCCCCTTGCTGACATTGAATTTGGTGTGTTGTAAAAATAAAAATGAATATAATATTTATTTTTTGAATTTGACTGTTGTCTTCTACCTTTGCTTAAATAAGAATATACAAAAGGGACAATTCTTTAGCTGATATTTTAGTATTACTACACTGCTGTAAAACACCTTGTTCATTGGAAGAAAGAGCTACAGGCCAACTGAAAAGTGTTGGCGGTTTTTGACATTTTGACTAAAAAAGCTAAACTTATTTGACTAACAAGTTTAAAGGAAGAGAATCTAGATGAAAAATGTTGGTGTTTTACACATTTCACTTGAAAACGTGTTGATAAAATCATCCCAAAATAGCATGGTGCCATGAATGACTTGGATGCATGTCAGAAGTTTGATACAACCAATGATATTAGCACAGTGTTGCATAAGTATTCCAAGAAAATATTTATATATGAGCAGAGGCTTTGCAGGGACTTCATCAGTATTGTCAGTAGTACTTCGAACTAGGAAAACACACAAAGACAGTGGAAGCAGAGGTAAGAAATATTGAAGAATAATTTAGCCGAAAAAGTTAAACTAAAACATATGGAAACATTAATGTGAAAAACTCTGAAGTAATCTTTGACAAAATGCTGGTGTGTTGTTCACAGGCTAGGAATTTCAGGAAGTAATGTCAATGAATAACATCAAGGCAAATAAACTAAACATTACATTCAAGTTTCAAGGCAAAGTGGGAAAGAAAAAGTAATTTTGACTGTTTATAGAGGTCAAAGATGGAGATAAATACGAGAAGAGCATCACGGAAAATCAGTGGATATATAAGATTTTTGTGTCATTGAAACTACGAATACTGATAGAACTTCTTTAATTTCCTGCAGTGAAATCAGAGAATCAATTATAGAATAGATTCAGTTGGAAAGAGCCTGAAAGAGCCATGGGCAGGGACACCTTCTACTGTCCCAGGCTGCTCCAAGCCCCATCCAACCTGGCCTTGAATACTTCCAGGGATCCAGAGGCAGCCACAGCTTCTCTGAGCACCTTGTGCCAGGGCCTCACCAGCCTCACTGGGAAGAATTTCTCTCTAGTATCCAACTCTTTCGGTTTAAATCCGTTATCCCTTGTCCTACAACTTGGCATGGTGAAATCAAAGAAAGTTTGTAAGTAGCATACTCTCAAGTGTTCTTCTTCTGTAAGAAGCCAAAATTGAATGTCACATGTCCAGACTCTTGTTGAGACTCTTGCGCTCCCACAAGACCTTACCCTGATGAATCTGAGGTATTCATCATTTGTGGCAGCTTTATCTTCTTTCACAAATCTGATCATTCTCCCACTGACGATTAAGTAAATTGACTGGTATGTTGGCCTACAAGCTTCTTGTAAAGAATCCAAAATCCTCGATCCTGTTGGTTATCTGCTCTAAATTCACAGACAGTGAATTACACTGCAGAAAAGTCCATTTCATGCTGCCTTCCCTAGAACACTGCCTCATGCCAGGGAACGTTTGCAGATAGGGGAAGCCAACCACTTATACTGATAAATCATCAGCACATTTCTTGTCAAGCTTTTGACCTGTGCCAGCAACACATCTCCTAAACAGATTTAAATGCATAACTGGACAGCTGGCATTTTCTGGGACCCTTCCCAATACAGTCTGCATCCAGCCTCACCATGCTTGATACAGAAATAGTTTACTTCTGGAAGCATGAACACTTCCATGCCAATTGGCCTAAGTTTCTGGACATGTTTAATTTACTAGTGTAGCTGCAGTGTTTCTCTGGAATGGTTTGGAAGAGCAACAGTGGTATCTGTCCTTGGGAAAGGAAGGACCTGCTGGAAGAAGCAACACCACCTTGATGAAAAAAGGGAATTAAAATCGACTGTGCCTCTATTAACTTTCTGCCAATGCTTCCATCTCTTCAGGGCTGGACTCCACTACAGCTGGATGCAAAACACAGCAGAGTCAGAAGAGAAGAGGGTAAGCTCCAGCTACAGGCTGTCCTGCACAGTAGGGAGGAGGGGACAAGGATCTGCAGTGCTGACATTCCCATGGAAGAGAGAGGATTTTATTGTGCTGAAAATAGATCCTTCTTGAGATGGAGACCAGGCAGCTGCCTCACCCTTTGCCAACTCTTAACCATGGCTTCCCCTCCCCCGTGTTCTGCCACTGGCTGTGAATCCAGGAGCAGGAACTACAGCAAGGCAGCAGAGTCAAGTGGGAAAGTGGAGGCATCTCAACATTACTAGTCTGTATCCCATTAGGACACCATCCTGAAGCCCCCTTCCATGTTTTTATCTTGGTACCATTCAGCTCACAAATTAGAAATTTGACTTTAGTGTGTGGATGAGGAGATAGAGGTGGAAATAACATATGATATGAAATACCTTGCTGAACATCCTGAGGCTATGTAAAGTGTTTTCACAGTATATCTTGTGGGTGTCTCATTTGGAAGCTGAGGGTGTGCTGGACAAATTGGTGGTTGTAACCTTTGAGAATTGTCTGAACTGTCTCAACTGTTCAATCAGCAGCTAATTAGGAGCTGTCTGGCAGTTGTTAATGAGAACAATACCCTTGTAGCCCACAAGGAGACTCTTATCTTTCAAAATCTCCATCAAAGCCCTATGAGTGAGTCACAGATTTTACCTTTGGCAAATTTGCTAATAACTTTAAGGGATTCGAGTGACAGAGATTTAATCTGTCTGCAAGTTTGAAGAATAGAGCTTGTCAGATAAAGCTTATTGCAGTTAACTGAGCTTTTCTCCTTCCTAAGGCCCGTTTGGGTAATTCAAACGCATTCCCACTGTTCTCAGCCATTGCAAATGCAATCTTTTGTGCATATACAGGGATGTATAATTCCCAGCTCGTTCAGATTTTCATTTTGTTGCCCTTGCATTCAGATTTCTTCTGCTTATAGCTATGGTAGCAATCCTGTGCCTCAGGGAACATGAAGAGTCCCAGTGTTTAATGTGTCAGTGACACTCTTACTTATTTAATGAAAGTTGGAGCCAGGAATAAGAAGAAGACTCCATGGATAGCCATGCCCAAGTGTTCTTGAGCTAGTCCCAGTTAGACAAGGTAGGGATTATTCTTGATGGCAAGCAAGCCCAAAGCCTTTCTCAGGCAGGAATTCAGACTCTAACAAGTAGAGAGCAGAAACCTGTCTTTACACATGTCATTATTTCCTACAAGTACTAATAAAATGAAGGCTTTAAAGAGAACCACAGTATGACAGCAGATGGGTCACAGACAAGAAATGTCTCATCTGGGCTTCTGTATCTTGTAGCCAAGAAAATGGGATAGGAGATACTGCGAACATTTAGGGAAGATTGTCTCAGCATAAGGGAATCATGCACCTCCATCATCCAAAGGACATTTAAAAGCTAAGTAATAGATGCATTTTGGTTTGAAAATGGGGGCACTGGGTTGCCTGTTGGAGCCTTTCCTGTCAGCTGCTGGCTGCTTGTTACCTTAAGCAAATAAAACTCACACAAAGATAAAAGTTTGTGATGAAGCCATCAGTAGGGCATGTGGACTGCAGGCCAGAGCTACAAACCACAGACTTACCTCATGTGGATGGCAGGAAAAAGTCAGCAGGGATGTCAGGATCCAAGAAGAAGTATATTTTTCCCCACGTCACAGGCTGGCCCTCCCTTCACATCCATGAGCTTCCATAACTGCCAGAGTTATCAGGGTCCTGGCTTTAATCAGCTGCTGCTCTTCTAGGAGAGACATTGAAGAAGAGCAGAGTTTGCAAACTCTTTGCAGGTGGATAAAGGGGCCCTGAGGAATCCCCCAGCATGTGGGTGTGAGTGGCACTGCTGCCCATTGTTGTTGTCTGGACTATAGGTGGCAAAGGTTTATTGTAGGTGTAGTCCTGTCCTGCTGAGAAAATTTCAGGTCAAGATATCTTTCCTGATCTGCAATATAGGAGGATGAAAAAGGCAATGGGGAGGGAGAATAGAAGATAATACCTGTGTTTTTTACTAGACTAGAAACTTGTCTGTCCTTCAGCCTTAAAACCTGTCTTGGGCATCAGTATCCAATCATCTCAAAGCTAGCAAAAAGCTCTAATTAAAGAAACTAATAGGAAATCCCAGAGTGAAAGAGCAACAGGAGGTATGATGTCACTTTTTTAATTGGCAGAGTTCTTGCAATAACTCTTCTGAAAAATAGGGAACACCTGTGGGAGAAGCCTGTACTACTCATTAAATCCCTTGCATCTAAAGCCAGTCATAGGTAAACCAAGCTAGCTGTGACTGCTGGAAAATCTGCATTATAACATGAAAATCTGGATTGTTTGTTGCTGTCTTGACAACTGAGATGGTAACATAATATTTGATCCACATGGGCTGTGTAACACTGCAGTAAATAAAACAATCCCCCATTAGTTCAGAGGTAAGATGAGAGTCCAGCAGCAAAGAGTGACTGAAAATAAGAGCTGAGAGCATTAGCAAGAATCACGTGTTCTGTGAGTTTCCCAAACAGGCACAATGATGTGCAGTGCACCAGTGTGGTACTTTGGAAACTGTTCTGGAGCACCCAGGTGGCTCTGTACGAAGTTCTGGTGTCATCTCTGCTGAAATATTCTGTGCTATCCCAGTGTTATACATCCAGAATAACTGACTCAAGGGGAAGAGGGGAGTTTGTGAGAGCACAGGGGGGCAAAGAAACTCCCTTGAGGGAGGAGCTTGGAAGAGTTTAACTTAAAGTTCTCGGGCCTTGGCCAGCACCCAAAGGGCACTAGTGAGCCACCCACTTGCTTTTAGATGTTTTTAGATGCTTCAGATCCTTACAAATCCATCCTACAACACGTTGCCTCCCCAGGCTCTGTCTCATGCACTTTGCAAACTGGACTTGCCAAGCTGAAACCCAGATCAGCCTGCAGCCAGTGTCACCAGGCACAGCACGGCTGCTTTGCCCAGGAGAGGAGAGTCCCCCGCTGGCCCTGGCTGCAGCAGCTTTCTGTGCACTCCACGAACACACAGAGAGCTCTGCCTGCCAGCTGAGTGCTCTGCCCAGAGCCACAAGCAGCGGCTGTGCCTGGCACTGCCTGTGCAAACAGAGCTGTCCTGGCTGCAGAGCAGCAGCACCTGGGCTCCAGGCTCTCTGTGACCTCTTGGCAAGGGGGATGTCCCTGCCCTGGTGCTGCCTGTTGGCTTCTTGTGACAGATATGTCAGGACACAAAGGCCAGCCCAGAGCATTGTCCTGGCAGTGGCTCAGCCTCACTAATATCTGAGGTTGAAAAGCACAGGAATGATGAGACAGGCAGATGTGCTTCTTCTTAGTACTACTCCATTCCTCAGCTGCTCCTGGCTTGGGCACATCCCAATCCTGCTGTCTTTGTTCTGTGTAGGATCAGGAGTTTGCACCTGGTTTTCCTCTCATGGATTTGTCTGGCAGATTTTTGCATGAATGGAAACCTTCAGTAGCCACTCCACTGGGGGTGATGAGCTGTGCAGATTAATTACAAGTATTTTGAGGAATATGTGACAATAAATGGTTCCCAAAGGGTGGTTCTTCTCATAAAAGAGGCACTCTTTTTCTTTTTGAAGGTTCTCTCCTCTATTTTCTGCCACACACGGACCATAACCTTTTCAGATTTATGATGTGGACATCTGCACTGTCTTGGCCTGAACAATTCTGTCAGTGATACATCCCTAAGGATCCCAGATCAGTTATTTTTATGGATGGTAGTCTCATTGCTCCTTGGGGTTGGGTTTCAGAAACAGGGAGATTGTTTTTCACTGACATCTTAAAATTTGAGGGGGAGATTAGAATTCTCCAGAGAGTAAGTGTGGCATTTGTCTCTGTCAGCTGCACCGCATATATAATCTGTTCCTATAAAAAGAACACCAAGATTTATACAATTCAGGACATCATAAATTATGGTAAAATGTGGGGGTCTTCCAAATTCAGGAAACTGAAATGTAAATTCATGGAAAAATGAAAGTACACACACATTTGCCTGCACACTGTTTATGTTACTCTCATATTTTCTTTTTGTGTCGATCCTACAGTGGCTGTGCAGAGCTTGAACTCACCTTGGGAAGAAATTTCTGCAGTGATGCACAGAAGAGGTGAAAACCTTCCTAGACTGTTGTACTGAAAAAATTCCTGGAAAACAGATTTTTCCAATGCTATTTTTCCATGTCAGTGGGGAGGAAACCTTTCCTTTTTTTGGCAGGAGGAATGAGGTGATAGAAATGTCCCCCTTTATCTGGTTGCCATAGATTTCACCTAGAAAGACATCTCCTGTGTGCCATTTGGGCTCCTTAGGGAACGTGTTGGGCACATCACAAGTACCCCAAGAAATGTCTGCATGAGCTTCTCTGTGCTATCCCCCACTGCACCCACCCCCATCTTCAGTATCAAAAATTGTACTAGGCACTGATGCAGCAAAGTTGTCAGGGAATTTCCTGCATTTTCCTGTGGAAGATTTTACACAACGAAATGCACTGTGCATAGATGCATCCTGCCCTCCTTGATTTCTCTTAACCAGGCATTTCCCAGAAGTTCTGGGAGTAGGAGTTAGTGATGGGAGTGCTGTCATCCTCTTCTTCCCTCAGGACAGACCCACTGAACAGGGAGGAGTGGGAGAGCCTGGAACCTGCTTACCACTGTCAGCATGGCTCAGCCAGCCCTGGGTCAGAACAGCATCGTCACCTCCTGAGGGACAGGGATAGAAGGAAGGGAAGACTGGGCCTGAGAGGAGTCTTAGAAGTTGTCCAGTGCAGTGCAGCTGAAGTAACTCACCCTCTCTAAACTATGAAAGAATCACTGACCCTGTGTCAATCTGATAGTTTTCCTCCTCAGAGATAACTTCTGGTCCCCTGGCAAGACAGCGCAACCACCTGGTGTGGTGTCCTCAAAGCTGTAGGGAAGCAGGGCTGCTGATGGTGACTTGCATCTAGTCAGAGGAAGGTGCTGAGCTTCATGCAGTTCTTGCCAGAGCAGCAGGTCGCTCATGTCCTCAGATGAGATGTCCATGTGGCAGTCCTGACACAGCAGTCCTGGAAAAAGACTTGTTAACATGCCCAGGAAACAATCCACACATGCAATGGCTTCTTGGATTGTTTGGGAAGAGCCCATGGCATGGCATCTAGTAGACAGTGGATTATCTGCATAACAAGGAAGTTTGGATTTTGTTTTATGCAGAGCATTCAGGGCTCTTCTGATGCAGGCCAACAAAGTGGCATGTGCAGGAAGAATGTGATTCCCCTGCTAGTGTCAGGAGTACAATGTGGCATGAATGAGCCCTTTCCTAGCATGGTATTGTATAACCTCCAGTGAGCTCATCCAGAAGAGAAGGCAGGTGTATGCCAGAGAGCACAGGAAGAACTAATCTCCTGCTAATAATATAGACAAAGAGAAGAAAAAAAAAAAGAAAAAAAAAAAG
>WBND01001845.1:23913-36417 GCA_013398595.1 Tychaedon coryphoeus
GTGAGCTCATCCAGAAGAGAAGGCAGGTGTATGCAAAAAAAAAAAAAAAAAACTAATCTCCTGAAAAAAAAAAAAAAAAAAAAAAAAAAAAAAAAAAAAAAAAAAAAAAGTGATGTTATATAATGATGAACAGTAACTCTGGAAAGAGGCTATCCCATCAGTCATTTTAGAAGAACAGATATAAAGTCACAGCAGTCAGTGCAAAATTCCCAGCCCTTGTTGTAAATTCAGTATTTAAAAGGCACATGGTTCTCCCCCAGATAATTCTCTCCCTAATGGTGAGAAATGTTTGGCATGTCATGAAGGCTTTTGTTAAATTGTTTTTGTGATTTGCAGATTGCTATTCATGAGTGGGCATTTTGGTATATCATTTATCTGTCTAAGATTATAGTTTGTGCTCTACATATCTGTCTGGATAGAGAAACTTGATAAATATCCCTGTCATTCATTTGCTATCCATGACAAAGTTAAAAATTCTGGAGCAGACGAACATTGGCACTCCTGGAAGTCCATCTGCAATAAAAAAGAAGATTGAGCCTTATATTAAAAGCAAGACTGCTGTCATTTGGAAACAAGAAGGACAGGAACACAGAAACAGGCAGCTCCCGAGTCTGCCTGTAACAATCAAACTTACAGTCAATTCTGTAATCTCATCAGGTTACAAATTATTGCCAAGTTATAAAGAAAACGAAAGTGGGATGGAGAAAAATTTCTGATATGGTGCTCACCACTGCAGTGACCAGAATTTTATGGCATCTCCCAGATCTTAATTTCTATAAAAGTTGTTTACCTCTAAAATTCTCAAAATATGGATATATAGGTGTCTGAGGATCAGAAATTTACCTCTAATTCTCAAAATGAATTAGAAAATGGACTCTTTGCATTCATTCATTTTGCTCCTAATATTTTCCTTCAGCCTTTTTTTCTCTGTGGTTTTCTTTCTCCTCAGAGGAGTTAAATAAATAAATCCATCTTGTATCAGCTTCATTTCCCTAGACTGTCTTTTCAATCACTCAGCGAGTGTGACCCATCATCATTCAAGCCAATCTTTTCAAGTCTCTCATCATAAAGTTGTTCATCCATTCTCATGAACATTTTATTAATTCTGATGGGGTGGAACAAGAGAGACAGGGAGAGAGAGACATGGACCAGGAGACAGGAGAAAACAAAAAACACTACAGAGGTGAGTGAAGGGAAAGCTGTTTTCAAGCAGTGGGAGAAAGCATTTACTGCTCAGTACTAACTAACAACCACCTTGCTCAGAAAGAAATATTTCTTTCTTCTCAAAAGAATCCTTTCAGTAACTCGACAGGAACTGACTGGAAGTGTTTTCCAAGGCACCCAAGACTCACAGTGTTTGTGTATAGGAAATGCCACTTTGGGGGTCAGGCTGACCTCATGAGAAGGACCATGATCTCACTGCTCTGTGCTTCACAGTTGCTTGCATGAAGGTCACACTCAATCTGTATTTACAAGAGTCACCTGCTTGTAAAATAGCTCACCCTGCAGTGCCCAGTGAGCACACAGTCCCTCAGGAGTGTCCTAAATACTTTCTGTCCTCCCAGTCACCTCCAGTACCTCTTCTTCCCCTTCCTTGGATGTTTTCAGCTCGCTCTTTGGGTGCTCCTGCTCACAAGCACTTGTGGTGTGAAGAGGCACCAGATATAACCTGATGCCCCTCCTGCAAAAATGCCAGGAAAAGCAGAGATTTGGCAAATTGATCTGTTTTCCATAGCACACATGGCCCAAAGAGATAGTCATCGAGGTACTGGGCAATGGGCATGAAACTGGGTGGAAAAACACAGAATATTCCCAAAGCTGGTAGATCTTTTCTTCAGACAATTCCCAGAGAGATTCATCTTTGCTCTTTCTTTTGAAATTATACATTTGCCTTTAAAGATTGCAAACCGCTACTTATCACTGCTTAAATAATATTTATTCATAATTCCTCTTTATTTTGAAAGAGGCCAGCAGCATGTGCAAATGGTGAACATTCCCCACAGTGAAAAAAATTGCCACTATCAAGCCTTAAATTATATGTCACAAATCAGATACTGGATTTTTTTGGTCATTAGATTATTCAGGATAAAACTCTTTCACTATTTAGTCTAAAGGAAGTAAAGTTGCAAGAAAAATAGTTTTTCTGGAACAGAGATGTGTTCATCCATCTCTGATGACAGGAAAGGGAATGGAGCTCTTATGTTCTAAGAAATACTGGTCACTCTTTCACAACAAGATTATTATGGACTTTGAAGTCTCTGCAGTAAAAACAAGGTATCAGATGCATCTATTTTAAGCTTGCTCTCAGAGGTGTACATTTTTGCCTATTATGGATCCATGTTTTTCCCAAGATCAGTTACCTTTACATCAGCACTTACCAGCTGACAGGCAGCCTGGCTCCAGGAATAGTGTGTCACTGCAAAATGATGCCTGTCCTCCATGTATGGACACAAATCACAAAGTGAGGAGAAATTGATTTTCCATTTCACCTCTATTAATATTCCATTTTGATCCTGATAATCCTCTGTAAGTTACAGGGTGTCTCATGAAGTTCTGCACAGTGCAATGTGTGGGAATTTTGTGTTGTCTGAATGTACCATCTATAACAGAAAAGCCAACTGATATGTTAATTTTTAAAATTGCAGATTTTTTTCTATTAAAAAAATTCCACAGTATCAGTATTTTGTGTGAAGTACTGTAAGATAATAATTTAATAAGAAAGGAAGAAATAAAACATTTGATTTAAAATATGTTGTGATTGCTTTAAAATGAATACATATCATCCATTCCATATCTTTTGTGACATCATTCAAAGCAAAGAGAATGGATTATGGCTAGTTATAAAGTCTATTTGCCCTTCAGCAAATAGACATAGACTTCAAACTTTTCTACACTTTACATGCAATTTATTAGGGAATTCACAAGAGCAGCATGTAAGTTAAAGGATTCACATTCTGTCCTTTCTTTTACGGTGTTACGAAAGACTGCGGGGTGGCTCCAATCACTTTCAGTCCCTCTGGTGGACACCAGACTGGTATCCAGGTACCAGGTATTATCACTAGTGCCCAATAATCCTTTACTGGGTTGAACTTGTTTTTATAATCTTGTGCAAAACCTCAGAACACTTTTCATTGTGAAACCCAGGATGCTGTTGGCCTCCTGTGTCTACCAGGTCTTTTTCTGCTTTCCAGTCAGTCATCCCCAAGCCTGTGCTGGCACATGGGCTTATTGCTCCCCAGGTATGGAACTGTCCATTTTCATTTACTGAACTTATATCAGCCTGTTCCTCCAACTTGTTAAGATCCTTCTGAACAAGAGCACAGCTATGTGGTGTATCAACTACACCCCCCAGTTCTGTATCATCAGCATATTTGCTGACTGTGCACTCTAGAATGCTAATGAAGATGTTAAAAGAATGTGGGCATTTGTTCTGATCACTGGAACACAATACTGTTTTTCTGTTAAACTTTTTTCCCAACAAGAAAGTCAAAACATGAAGTACATTAATGCAAATCGCCTGTGAGGGACCACAAAAGTGCAATGAACTGTTGTTTCAGAAATTTTAAGCTGTCAGATGCTGAGCTCAGGAATGCAAAATGACATGTTAACTTTTGCTCTTATGTCAGGGACTGCATGCTCTTGCACAATTCATGGTTTTCCTCCAGAAAGACTAATATAAAGAATTACAACTGGATTTTTATCTGAAGGGTTTCAGGCTCAATCTGACACCTTGGGAAGGTATTCTAGGTTGCAGGAAGGACAACCTCCTCCTTCCTTATTTGACAACCACTGATACAGAACACTGTCCTATAGAGAGGGTGCCTGATAACCAGCTCCCAGGCTCACACACGCTGATCCCTTGTCTTTTAGCTACTATTATAAATTGCTGGCTACCATGACTGGCAAGATATTCAAGAATAGCACTGCATTTCAGGGTAGGGGACCCCTGCCCTGGAGCAGACCAGCATACAAATCACAGCCCTTCACTCTCTGTCTGCGTAAGTATCTAAACTGTTCTTCAAATTTCCACAGAGTCAGATCATTTCAGCATTGTGACAAAAATATCTTTTTAGAAATTGTTGTTGTTGTTGTTGTTGTTTTTGAGCCCAGCATGGTGAAAATAATTCTGTAATGATCAATATACCAAAAGAGTATGAACAGACTCGTTTCCTGGCACAGCAGTCCTTACCCCTGTGTAATGACAGGGGACAAACCTTTGTCCATTCTGTGGCAATGGAAATTGTAAATCTCAGCAACAATTCATAGGAAAACACCAAGCCCCTGCCATGTTTTCCTACACACAACTTTTCCTTCGGCCATGAGATTCTCTGCCACAGCTGAGGGTCCCAGCCTGTTCCCTTGCACGCACAGTGCTACATTATAGTGCATAGCAGTGTGCCCCTACATATTTTTTCTATTCTTTGCATAATCATAAGAAATAAGAATTAAAATTATCCATCTAGATGAAATAGTTAGGAAATGAAAGAACAGAAAAAGATCCTGGAGATGGAATAATACAATCTGATACATTTAAAGTGTATGCATCAGAGTGCACTGGAGAAATGTTCTGCAAACACTGGCTCTGAACAGCACAGCTCATGCTCTGTAGCAGGAGCTTATGCTGGATCAGCAGCAGTCCATTAGTCATGACATGTTAGTAAATCACATAAGAAATTCAACACCGTTTTTGACAGGAGCAGGTGCGTCACACGAATGTCTCTAGACTTTGGCAAATCTTCAGGAGTGTGTAATTTCATTCCCCCAGAAGCAAAACAAAGCTGAGCATTTTCAGATTGTCCAGTAGCTTAGTTCTTATTTAACAAGTTTCTTGTAACAAATTTTTACCTCTGTAGTCACACAATTAGCCATGCTAATAGTTTCAGAGTTGGACTGTGAGCATAACTAATGGAACAAAGCAGCTGGCAAAGTACCAAAGCCATCATCATCTGACAATTCTTCTTCATTTCAGTCTTGAACACAAAAATGAGACATAAACCTATGTAATGTGTTCTCATGCCACACAGGGACACATCCAGTCAAGAAGACACTGGGAACCAAAAGATTTTGGGCACAAGATGGCACGCTTACCAAGGAAAGATTATTCTCTGTCATCACCAGGTTCTTACTCAGCACAGATACTGATTTACAAAGGGCATACAAACAAAGCCTGGGGGAAGACAAAACAAAAAGGGCTGAGAACAATCACGAAGGGTTCAGCAGGAACAAATCATGTGGACCTGTAAAAATTTCCTGTGAAAGAGCAGGTGTGTGTGGAGAAAAGCCAAAGGCCTGTCTGTGAGGCCACAGTGGAGTCAGAGCTCTCAGAACGAGCATCAACAGAGGACAGCCTGCAGGAACAGGGTTCTAATGTGGGATTTAATCCTAATTTTAACTGCCACTTCTGGGCTGGACTTAACTGCTTTCAGTTTAGCCTGTTTTGGAGCAGTAAGTGGCTGAGCCATTCAGAAATTGCCCTTTCCAGAGTATGCCAGATGGCTGAGGATGCCAGGAAGCAGCTGGATGCCACGGGAGCTCAAACAGGAGTCTTTGCACCTACCTTAAGCTCTGTGTGTTGGAGGGAAGGTAGTTGGCCTTGCATTTCCCTGTTGATTTAGCTCTGTGTACAGAACCTCTCATGCTAGGCATTCCCTCAGACAGGCAGCCAGTGACCCATTTGGCTTATGTTAATAAGACAAGTCATCTGAGAGTGAACAGTAATACTATAGTGAGAATAAACACACTGTCCTTTCTGATGCCTCAAAATCCCTCTGATGGGAATTTTACTGTGCATTCAGTAATTATATTCTTGGCTATCATGTCTTCAGTTTTTGGTTCCTTAATATAATTCTTAGAATTTATTAAAATATTGCCCTCTCTTTGTCCATGCTTTGTGTACTGAAGCAGAATGAAATGTTTTTCAACAGACCAATTAATTTTAAAGCCATTAGCTCTTTTTAGAAGCAGCCCTTCAAAGTTAATGAACTCAGGACTTGGCAAATTTTGGGTTCCAAAATTTCTCTTTGGAGGTACCTGGAAGAACTTAGGGAATAGATTGTCTTTGAGCTTCCAAAATATAAAATTCAAATTTCTGAATCTGTCATTATCACAACTTCCTTGCACAGTCAAAGGAGAGAAAGCCTGAGAAAACTACCTAAGACCAAATGATCTGCCACATTTTTTAGCCCATTATCTTAATAAACTGAAAACAGTCAATTAGAGAGTCATTACAGGACCAATAAATAAGGTATTAATGGAAATTATTCTCTACAGAATAATTTTCTTCACAGAGCATTCAAACCATCACACAAAAAAATGAGGGAGAAAGCTCGGATTTCAGTACATTGGTTCAAAAGTTACATTTACAGCACATCATCACCTGTGTTTGACATCTCATATTTAGTTTCACCTCCATGTTAATAGGAATTACCTAATAAGATAATGGATCTAAGAAGAAATGACAGATTAATTGCTATTTTAATATGTTCTGTTTCTTTGACTGTCTCATTTGACATCTGAAAATTAAAGTCCTTCCCCCCAGTTTCCTCTTCTCTGAGCAGTATTTTACTTTTTTCTTGGGAGTTAACCAAAAAATCTAATGGTAGGAGGACCTAATACTTTATTATTCTGTGGGAGACAACTTCAGATTCACACAGGAAATACTGCTCTAGCCAATTGCTATGTATTATCAAGCTTCCCACTTCTGACCCTTTGAGAAGGTGTGACAAAATGTTTGAGAATGTCTAGAACAAGACAAAGAACTTGAGAGTTTAATGAAGTTTGTTCTTGAGTTGTTTCTATAACTCAGAATTACTGCTGAATAGAAAGAAGCTCTTCTTGATTACATTTTTATCTTTTATAAGCCAAATGCTCTTTAGATGTCTTCTCCATCAGCACTGATACCTGTGGGAATGGTTTGTAAACATGACTGAATTTGGCTTAGTGACTCAGACTTTATTCAACAAGCCTTAGAAGTAGGACCCTTGCCTTCCAGAATTCTATTTATTTTGCAATATTCTTTTTCTTTCTTCATTGACTGATGTACTTTCCAACAGGCTTCCTACCTGTCAACGCTGAATGGTTAATTAGTGGGTTTAAAATAGATGAAAAATGGCAGCATTTGTGACTTACAAGCCGGGCAGACTGTGGAGCTTGCCAAACATGCTTGTCATTCAGTAGCTACCTGAGACACTGCCAAAATACCTTCAGTAGTTATTGCATGTCTTCCCATCCAGTTAAGACCAGATAAAAGGTTAGATTTATAATAAGAAAACACACCTAGAAGAGTGGCATAGGAACACTGAACCAACAGGAAGCCTTGCCCTCTTCTTTTATATGCCTCAACATTGCAAAAAGAGGAAAATGTCAACCACTTACTTTCTATTAAATACAACCCTGATTGTCTTCTCTGTAGCTCCAGCTAAACTTACTGCTTAAGTAAGGGCCAGCTGTAACTTTTCTTAGATGTCCTGTGCTGGGTAATTTGTTCACTCAGAAGCAGTCTCCATTTGGGGAGAAGTGCCTTTCTGCTCCCTAAATCTTTGGGGTCTAGGTTAGACAGGGTGTTAGCTAAAAATCTCTTCAGTTTCCAGAATGTGTGATTAAATAAATGTATGGTGCAGGGACGCCTACAGCACGTGCTGAAACAGTGAACTATCTGAACAGTGAATTGGGGATGCTCATTAGTCAAAGTGACCATCAAATAACATAATGACTATGCTCTAACCATTGGGATATAGCCCACTTCATGTAGAACAGTATTCCATTTTCAGGATTCATGGATCAGAAGAGCAACAGACAAGAGGATATGATCAGCAGACCAGGGTTTGCAGTCAGTTCCTGATAAAATGCAATGTAGCATGATACTGTGAAGGAGACCTGAACCCTAAGGATGCTCAGCAAATTTGCAACTGTAGTACATGAAGAAATAAAGCATTGTGATGGGAAAATTCTGAATGAGTCAATATTGACATAAATGAATGTTAACATGGCAGAGCACATGGAAAGATTCAAAATGTTCACATATATTTAATCTTCTTGAAATACATTAGCCAGATTGCATGATTTTGTGATTCTGTCAACTGGTAAGTAGTTCTAGTTCAGATCATATAAACCAGTCACTAGCAGTCCATGCAGCTGAAAGCTTTCAGCTCAGCTCACACTGCAAAAAAAAAAAGTTTTAGAATAAATCCAGAATAGCAAAATCTATAGTTGAAAAAGACAAGATAAAGCAAGCTCATGGACCATAAATCTCTGCCTTTGATTATCATATAAAGTAGCTAGTCTGCTTGTAAAAAGGGTTTCCTAAAACATCCATTCCATCCTCCTGAAGAATGACCAAAATTCCACATGGAAGCCAAGTAAATGTCAGGATGCTTTGTCAGCAGAGTCCAAGAGCCCAAGTCTTTGCACAGAAAGAAGGGAAGATCTGAGAGCTGAAGATATTCTCAGAAACCTTGTGTCATAGGCACTGCAATAAAGAAAATTTCAAATCCCTTCAACTATGGCTCTGGCAGTACTCAAGTCAGAGCACTCCTTTTGGAGGAAAGGAGTATTCAGTTACTGAAGGGAAATATATTATTCTTCCCAAAGAGTCAATCCAACAAGCTGCCCTGCAGCTAAGGCAGTCAGTGGGTATGAGATTGATCCCTTTCTTCAGTCACCAGTGAATCTCTCCTACAGAAAGTTCCATATTAGCCACATGATCAAAAAGATGACACAGACATCACACAGATCTCACTGGCAGCTTATGGGAAGACAGTTCTAAGTTTCACATGGGTCAAGACAATACATGTGTTCAAATGTTATTTATTGACTTAAATTTTACAGATGATCTGGTAGCACAGCATGTGCCCAAGACCTGGAAGTTTCAGAGAAGTGTTATGTGATAAAAATACATAAATATTATAAAGATGTGCATGCAGTAATTTCAATGGAATATTTGAAGGTTTGAGACATGAAGCAGAAGTCGAAATGGACAGTAACATTGCCTATGATATTAATATCTGCAGAGTTAGGTCATTCAGCTTTTATGGATGTGTAGGTTAACATCTGCTTGTGGCAGGAGTAGACAGAGTAGACAGTAAGGAGATAGTACAGGCTATCCACACTGCTAGATCTGATAGTGTACTGACAGTTCAGGAGAAATCACCATAAATTAGTAATCTGAGGAAGAATTAAATAGGAAGAGAAAGAATGTTTTGCAAAGAGTGGAAACACTCTTGTTTGTTTCCCGACAGATGAACAGATCAGAAGTTAATGGTATTCTCATAAAAAACACCAAATAGACATTTGAGATTATTTTGAGAGGAGCTCTGTAAAGAATATTGGAACTCAAGACTAAGTCTACTTATTTTGTGCTTCCCCATTAATTATGGTATCTTAGAAAAAAGGGATACTAAGGTTTTGAGCAAACTGCAGAAAACTTCACAAGGTGGTTCTGCCTAATCAACATCCCATATAAAAAACAGATAATTTATCATTCCACGTGGAACAAAATACTTCTCCATGTAGTGTTTAAGTCTATTGACAAATTACATTAAAAAATACCAAAGCAACAACAAACACACAAAAAATTATCTTTATGTAATCTGTAACTTGCAAATACTGCCATCAGCTCTGCTATCAGAAGTGGAACAGCGGGCTAGGAAAGACTAATATGGCCTGGAAACCATTGGTGTGTATGATATGATGCAGGGAACATAGCCTCATTCTGCTGTTCCCTGGGTAAAAGGAGATCTTCCAAGAATGTTGGCAGATGATTAGCAGAAATGTTAGGACACTAATCCTTCAGAGCAAATCTTCTCATTGCTATACTTTGACTAACTTGTTGCTGTGAACAGGACCTGGAGATGGTAAGGAAATGCTTTTTTATTACATTTTATAAATACTGGTTAAAATTAAAATAATTATAGTGAGCACCTTCTATATTCTCCACAGAACTTGATTGTTAAATATAGAGCTTAACATGCTGTCCTACTTTCTTAATTGTCCTCTAAGAATCCACTTGAATGTTCCTGATAAAGACTTGGTGTACTAGGGAAGACAGAGAGGGAATTTTTAATCGATTTGTTGAGATAACCCAGTAATTACAATTACTAATGGGAGTTGCTGAGTCATTCTCAAGGAAGAAAGGCACTTGGAACCAATAGTTTATCTTCTTATTTATAAGGCAGTGACTGGGACTAAATGTAAATCACCCAAGAATATTATTGAGGAAGATTAGCTTGTGCTGCAGTTCATAGAAGGCAGTAGCAGAGTTGCCCATTCTCTTTCCTAATTAATACATGTAGTGCCTTGTGTATTTTTAATTTAGCCATACTACATTAAAAGGGAAGCAAACATTCCAAGAGACCGCAGAGAATGTGGAAAATTAACTTCCATACATATGATGTCTTCTCTTTCCAGCAGTACAATAGACTGCTTCACCCATAAGTCTCAAGAAACTTGGAGAGGTGCTGAAACAGCCAACTAAGGGTAGAAAGGTGAGTGAATGTGCATCCTGTGATTGGAAAAGGATGGTACGGAAGGTGCAGGCAAGGTGAGCAATACACACATCTATTTCCACAGCAAATAGTAGGTAACACTTAGGTGACATGCAGAATGTCATTTCCTTTACACGTTTAAGCAGCTGAGTGACTCCAGTTACAGAACAGCTCAGTGAAGTAAAAAGGCTAAGAAGCATCTGAGTAAAGTGCAGAAAGCTAAGGGACAACAGGTGGTGAAAAGAGTCAGAGAAGGACAGAGAGGTATATGGAAGGGAAATTACACCTGCTAGCTTGACATTAATATAAGGATGCAGATGACTCAGAAAAAGAAGTCAGGGAGCAGATTCCCTTAGCTGACCCTTATCTGTCACAGGATTGGAGAGGTTTCATGGTGCAGGCATATTATCATAACTCTGATGTGGGACTCTCAGACTTGACGCATGGAAAGAAAACTAAACTTTATTTTGCCTGAACTTTGTTAGTGTATTTTCTATCCATCTTAAGCTATGAAGACCATTTCACTCATCACTGCTTTCTCACTATATACAGCTTTTTTTTTTTTTTTTTCATATCTTCAAAAATGCTGGGCAACTCATTGTCGCATGCCAGGGCAGAAGGAGAGGAACAACAACCTCATCCCTGTCAGCAAGAGGAAAAAGATGATTGAGGGCACTGGAGCTGGAGGGCACTTCTGTGCCTGCAGCCTCAGCTGCACAGAGACTCCCAGATAGAACCATCCCCTTTGGGACAGAAACAGCATCTTTGGGGGTGGGTGTCTCCCATGCCCTTCCTTGTTGGTTTTAGGATACTTTTTTCTCTTATATTTACATATATATACAAACAACGGGACGGGTCTGCCAGAGCAGCTGTCTTGAAGTCTTTATTTCATCACAGCCATCAGCCTCATTTTACAGAACCAAGCAAGGGAGATGGAAATAGCTTGAGCTGCTTACAACAGCAGACAAGTTATTCTTAGTTACATGGTCTTTCAAAAGATTTTTAGCCAATAAGATAATATTAAAAGCTGACAAGCATTTGCTTAGGCCAATTAATAAAGCTGCACATACATCTTGCTTTGAACAATGCTTGCTTGTAATAGCTTAAAACAATGAATAAAGCTTCATTATTAAGCTTACATGTTTCTACTATCTTGCTTAACATATTTTCCTGAGGCCTGTCTCTACACAGCTCATTGCCCTATTGTTTCTTGTCCTTGCATCTTCAGCATTCTTGAATTTCTCCATCCTGAGATTTGCTTTCACACAGCTTTCTGAGAGTTTCGTACTTTTTCTATTTTCCACAATTCCCCCTCTCAGTTCAACTGTAAAGAAATTCTTTTAATGGCCTTGTTGAATATTAACTACCTAGTGTTACATTGCTCTACTACAGAGCATTTTTCCTTCTCTAGCAAAACAGCGTTACCAGCTTTCTAAACAAGGCTATATTAATAAACTTCACTTAATATATTGGTTTTTGCTTGTCTAAGGCACCCTTTTTGCTTACTTTGAACTACAGTAATTCTTAGGTTTCAAAATATATGGTTGATTCCAAGGACGTAAGTCAAATCCAGTATTAAGTGCTATCTCTTGATTTGTTAAGTCTCTTTTCCAAGGCCTTGAATCAAACATTTCATCACCCTTTACACTATCATACAGTAACTTGAGATTAACAGACAACTGCAAGATTCTGTGAATTTTCTGTATTTTCCTTTCCTATATCTCTTTCTTGAACTACAAAAGCTTCCTTGATGATCATCTCTCACAGACACTGAAGTGCACAAGGCACTATTACTAATACCACTTCTACAACAATCAAAACATAAACCTATCCTGCAAAGTTCCCTTAACTAACAAGCAAAGTTCCATCTCTCAAACAAATCATCTAACCATGATCCATCTTTTTTTTTTTATTTGAGATGTTAAATCTTCTAGCTTTTTTACACTTTTATGGATGGATTTAGAGTGTTTATACAAATTAATACAATGCAATCCTTCAAACTCCTCACAACCATGTCCTTGAG
>WBND01001847.1:3193-16481 GCA_013398595.1 Tychaedon coryphoeus
GTGTTTTGGTTTTTGTATTACTGTATTTTATTTTATTTTATTTTATTTTATTTTATTTTATTTTATTTTATTTTATTTTATTTTATTTTATATTTTAATTTTTCTAGTAAAGAACAGTTATTCCTATTCCCATATCTTTACCTAAGAGCCCCTTAATTTCAAAATTTTAATACTTTGGAGGGAGGGGGTTTACATTTTCCATTTCAAGAGAGGCTCCTGCCTTTCTTAGCAGACACTTGTCTTTCAAACCAAGACAGATTTTGGCACCCAATGTGAGGCACAAGGGCATCAAGTGAAAAAAGGAATAACAGTTCTTGAGTAACGTAATTTTTGTGTGCTGGATATTAGGTGGCACCATGAGGTCTAGCTTTCCTTGGTTCTGGTGGCACGTGGTCACAGCTATATTTCTCCCATTTGCAGGCCCTTATCTAAACATGGGCTCTATAACTAAAGCTAATGTGGCTGTTATCCAGTTTGCTTTATGGGTTAATAAGGTGATTTTTAACTTTCTCTGGAAGGTGGGCACATGGATTCTGGGCTATCACACGCTAACTGTATGTTTTTGGGGTTACTTTAATAATGGTATCTACTGTGACGAAATGACACCATGGGAAATTTTCTCCCAACCCTTCACCCAGTTTTTTAGGTATACCCCACAGGTTTTCAAAGGGTTCAAGTCTTCTCTAAATGCTAATGACATCATAGAGTGGCTGGTGCTGCTGATAGGCCTGTTCTATCTAGCATTCAGAGATAAGGGCAGATTGGCTTGGATAACCACACTGATACCTACCCCGGGAAATAGGGATGCTGCCCCAGAGCCTGACCCTGCCCCACGGCCCACCTCAGAAAGGAACCACCCAGATTGAGTGGGAGTTCTAGTGAAGGAGATGTGCGAGATGGGCCAGATGCTGAAGGAGTACCTTTTCCCAGCTGGTGAGAAACCCTCCACCTGCCCTAAAGAGGGACGGTCTGACGGTGCTACAGTGGAAGCCACAGATCTTACAACCATCCAGGTTCCAGCTGAACTGCAAGGGCAATCACAGCCAGCAGCAGTCACCCCTGAGGCAATGAAGAAGTCTAAGATAAAATCAGAGCACCCAGTTAATAAGGATAAGAAAGAAGGGCCCTCACAGCCAGCAGGGAATCCAGTGGTTGAGATCATCACTGAGTCCCTGTAGTATGATAGTCTCCATAATCTATGATGGGGCCATGAGGCTTATACAACCTGGTTACTTTGGGTCTGGGACCTTATGGGTACAGGCGTACAACTGGATGGCACTGAGGCAAGAAATTTGGAACCTTTTACCCAAGACTCAAGTGTGGATCAGGTATTCGTATAGGAGCCAGGGGCCCTTTCCCTCTGGGAGGGGATTTTAATGAGTGTAAGAGAAAGGTTTGTCCACAGAGAAAGAATGCAGTAGCACCATCGCAGAATATGCTGGAAGACCCTTGAGGAAGTGATGCAACAGCTGAGAGAAGTGACAGTATTGGATGTATTCTTTGGGAGGGATGGACAGCATGATAATGACAGATTGTTCAATAAAATGGGCATTAATGAAGGTCTTGAGCATTTCATCCAAGTATTCATCTGTGTAAGGTATTGGATACACTTTCACTGTGTAATTCTGAGGCTCCTTTCACTTCATAAACAGACTGGTAGCGGGTACAATCACAACAACTTTGTGTCCCTTCTGCTGCAGTTTCTCCACCACTGGGCGCATGCTGAGCCAGTGACTTTCATCCTGAGGTACCACCAGGATCTTTCCACCTTCAGTCAGGATTAAAGACAGCGTCAGGAGCAGAAATATCCAGGTACCTCCGTAAAAAAGAGCCATTTTGGTGGGAGTGAAACAGAGGGTTCTGCTCCAGAGGGATCCACGTAGTTCTTTATTGGATGGTCCATGCAAAGTAAGCAGGGAATTCATTGCCTACAGAAATTAATATTTAACTTCCTAATATGGCTGTGATTCACCTGTGATTTTGCCTATGTTTGTGGAAGGGACAGGGAAGCTGAGCCCACAGGAAAATACTTCTACTGTCTGTTAATGTTTAAGCTTTGAACTCTGTCAGCACTAAGACACTGTCAGCACTAAATCTGTGACACCAAGAGCAGGGGTGTCATGTTGTAACAATCATCATGGTTAAAATCATTGACCTGGTAAATACACGGTGAGAAAATAATAAAACTACACCCAGTAGAATGGATGCAACTCTGTTCCTGAGCACACGAGGGTGATGTTTAATTCCCACCCATTGGAAGCAGCCAAACCTGCACCTCTTACGAAGATGTCACAGCCACCAGGATGCACCACATAATCCCAAATCTGTGGAGAACAAACTTGATTGGCTTGTTCCCTCCTGGCACTGCAGCAAAAAAGTGAACTAATGGATAGATTCAGGGCAAACAAATGGAGAGGAGGCCACCACAGGGACACAAAGATGGAGTTTTGGTCTTTGGTTGCTGTCTTGAAAACACTTTTCATGTATTGTGAGCTAGAAAACAATCTAAGAGAATGTGTGACACCTTCCACTAATCCCACTGCAGGAATGTTTTGTCTTTATGCAAAAAAAAGCAATGCCAGAGCAAAGCCTTTTGGGCAGTGCTAAGGAAGAAGTCCTCCGATGAAAAACTATCATCAGCACAAAGTTTTTCTGTTCCGGTCATCAATGGTCGTGTGACTCTCAGCATGCTCAGTTGGGAGAAAGAAATCCTTACAGCCTGAAGCAAAGGGATTTGTCTCATAACAGACAAAGGGTGCTGACATTGCCTGGAGTAGCTCCACTCTGTCACACTGCTCATGCAGGAACCACCTTTAGACATGCAAAACCAATTTCTGGAGAGGGCCAACGCAGTAGAGGTGGGAGACGGCACACAGTGAAAGCAGGAGACAGAATAGATTCACAAATAATTCCCATGAAATGCAGGGAATCTGGAGACAAAAAGTTTACTGCAAGTCCTGTGACAAGAACTGACCAAATGAACTCAGAAATTGCTGCTTGGTGTATTTTCTACTCTGGACTCGATCGGACTTTCAATGGCAAAACCAGTTGGCTGAAAACAGCCACTACAAGTTCATTTTCCTTGACTAGAACAGAAAAAGCCTCTTGATAGGATGGTCATACTTTGTTATTGACTCCACAGACTCCCTACTTTTTGTATTGGACCATCAGAGCAAAACTTGTGGGGAAATTGAGGCAACATGAGGAAAGGCAAGAGAAATTAGAGATAAAGGGAGGTGTCCTGGGGACGTGCAGCAGCGAGGGGGATGGGAGCCCAGCCTCCAAAAAAGCCTCTTATAAGGCGCGGGGCCCTGAGGCAGAAGGGCCGTTCCCCCTCTCTGAGAGCCTCCCCAGAGGCTGCGGGGACCAATCAAAGACCTGGGTTGGTGATTGACAGCCCAGGAAACCAATTAGAAGGCTGTTTCGCTTTCACAAATCGCAGGGAAAAGGGTTAGTTCTCTCTCTTTTGCCTTCCGGTCGGGAGGAGAGAAGGAGCCTGCAGGGCTCCGGAGCCCAGCCCGGCCCGGCCTGGCCTGGCCCAGCCCGGCCCGGCCCCCTCCCACATGGCCCGAGTCCCGGCAGGGAGGAGGGCCCGGGCCCGGATTGCTCCGGGGTGGACCCGGCCGGGCTCGGTCCGGCGCCCGGGCCCCGAGGAGAGGGGGGGCCCCGCGCAGTCCGGCTTGGCGGGGCCCGGCGCGGCCCTGGCCCTGGCCCCACACAGCCGGCCCGGCTCGGACCGGCCCGGCCCGGCCCGGCTCGGCCCTAGCCCTGGCTCGGTGGGGGCTCGGCGCGGCATGGCTTGCTTTCTTCATGCGGCATGGCTGAGCGGGGGATGGGGGAGCCACCAAAGGCTCTCCTTTCCCCCCTACTCTGGGAGAAGAGGCCTCCGAACGGTCGCTTGGCGGAAAGAAGTCCAGCCTTCAGCATGTGGTCCCGCTGACTGCGTTTTTTCCAGCGTGGCTTTAGCCGAGCTCTTCTTGAATCCTTTTTATTTTTTTTGGATACAAGTTTAACTGTTAGTGCCTGGATGAGAGTCTAGATTTCCTGAGTTTCCCGGAATGAAAGGAATAAAGCAAGAAGAACTACAAGAGTCAGCTGGATGAAGACAAAGTTCTAATGAAAAGAGAGATGGAAGAGTCGCAACTGATAAGTAGCTTAAAACGTTTTTTTGTGGGCTTTAAGGGGACTGTAACTACACTAAGATTCCTTTAAACTGTAAAAGGTACTTGGGGAGGTTTAGGTGCTGAAGAAAAGAACTTTTTGCCTTGGGGAAATGGAACTCTCTGTTTTGGGACTGGAATATGAACAGAGACATTTAATAGAGAAAAAGATGTAGAGAACTTTGTTTTTCAGCAGCCTGCCTTTAAAATGACACCCCATGTACTTCAGCAACCCGTAACACAGCTCCGGAAGGACTGTAAAATGGGAGAAAAATCATAGTTCGTATATTCTGGGCGGATGCAAACTGTGAGAGTGAAAACATCCCCTAAGCCTAAACCAACAAAAAAGGGACTTTTCTCTCTAGAGTGTATTGAAATGATTATTTGAATAATAACTGACTGAAGTGTTCTCTGTATGTTGCTGATGTGAGGAAAGGGGGAAGAGGGAATAATCTGGAAATCTCATTCTGAATTGTTTTGTGTTGTTAATAAATTTCTGTTTATACCTTTTTAAGTTTTGAGCCTGCTTTGTCTTTACTCCTAAATTCTATCCCCAAGAGAAATTAAATCTATTAGAATTGGCAAATCCCAGTCACACCGTGACAGGAGGACATAGAAAGAGTGGATGAATTTCTTCGATTAGCACAGGATCAGCTGAGGTCAGGTCTCAGATGGATGTTCAGAATGAAATAAGAGAAATTCCTCTGCTGTCTGTAGAAAATGTAGCTAGAGAAGAGACTGAAGAAAGGAGAAACACGGAAGATTTTTTCCAGGTATGGAACATGTGATTTTTCACCTATCAGGAATGTGAAGACAGGAGCTGGCAGGGATAAAATGAGGGCAGGGTGATTCTACGCTTGTAGCAAAGTTACAAACTCTTTACAGCTTTGAGAACTTCAGGATATAAATGTAAAAACTTATGTTGTGTAATCAGCAAGAATTTACATCTTAAATCTCAAACTAGCACCACTCTGATGACCCCTAACATGACAGAATGCCTCAGATATAATTTTATCCTACTATTCTAGTTAATAGAATAATGCATGACTTGTTTATCAGTCTACAGGGTTCTTCATAAGCCTATCAAAGCGCGTAAAAGAAATCTGAAAGAAGAAAGAAAACCCCCACCCCTGCAGCTCAAAGTTATTGTGCAGAGATATTGTGTGACCACAATTCAGAAATGCAGGAGCAATTTCCTAGGAGTGGGATTTGTGTCTTGCTTTGTGTCTGGAAAGAAATGTCCAGGGCTACCATTTTAGAGATTACATGGTGTCTATCAAAATAAACTCAGATTCCTAGATTAGCTTTAACAACCCTGCAGAAGAATTCTGGTAAAAGCAGATGTCAAGGAGTAGGTATGAAAACTTATCTTAGTTCTGCATTCAAGTGTCTTTCTCCAAATCCACGATCATAAGATTAATTCTTGTGGTTTCAACATGACATTTATATTTCACCCCCACAAATCGGAGTAATTTAGCACAGACAGCCAGTTTGCAAATAATTTGTCATGAAAATAGAACTAAAGTGAAGAAACTGATGCTGATGAGCCTGGAGTTAAAAACAAAAGATGACTCTTGGGTTTCAGATAAAAGAAATATACGTCAGACGCCATTAAAATGATATCAAAACTGGATCTGGTTAATGCTTAATACACATTCACTGCAGACAGTAATTTCCATCTGGAAGAGGAATTTCCTTTTTTGTTTGGCTTCTTACAAAATCCTCGTTAATTTAAAGAAATGCCTATCAAGCTTATTTGATTCCAGCCTGTACAAAACAACTACCCAAACCTACTTGAATTAAATCATTACCATAAATAATAATTTAAAAAATCAATAGGAATAAACTTCCTGCAACAAGTTAATGACTTTCCATGAGGAAATGTAGAAGTTGAAGGTAAAGGAACATTACCTTAGGCAGTGGTTTCTTCTTAGCACAGTTGATCCCCCCAACAAAGACCATGTTGGGCATCACTGGCCGGACGTACTCGAACACAAAGTCAAACCTCAGGATCGAAACGGCAGCGGGGCTCACGAGGTCTGTGAGAGACAAATCCCTCTGCAGAACTTCTGAAGAAAGCTTAAGTGCTTCTGCATAGTGACCATTGCAGTAGTCAAGCTCCAGGAGGGAAATCAGGGCGTTTTCCACCCGCTGGAAAAAAGTCATGCGGTCCGAGTTGAAGCTGAAGAGTCTCGGGACGTAGGACAGAGGGCTTGGGCTCTGTGGGGCTGAAAAGTGCAGGTTGCAAGGCAATCCCCTCATGAAGAACACAAAGGGAAGGGAAAGATGGTGGGCAAGGATGGTCCCACACATGAAGGCCGGATCTGTCAGGATGGCATCAAAGCGGCTTTGGTTGAGGAACCTCAGGGTCTCCTGGCTGCGGAACAGGTCTGTGCACTGACCAAGGAAGGTGCTGAAAGTGTGCACTGAGGCTTTGTACATCGCCATGGCATTGAGGGGGAAAGGCTTCTTCGTCAGGTGCACGGCGACATATTCCCGGAAAGCATTATCCAGCTCTTCCAGGGTCTGCCTCACCGGGTACGTGACCACCTTGTAGGCCTGCGTCGTCTCCATCTGCCAGCTCACCTCGGGAACCAGCACCACCACCTCGTGTCCTCTGTGGCTCAGCTCCTCCACCACCTCCTGCATGCTCAGCCAGTGGCTTCCCACCATGGGCACCACCAGGAGCTTCCCTCCATCCGACAGGCCGGGCAGGAGGAGGAGGATGGAAATCCAGGCACAGCAAAGCCTCAAAGCCATGTTGCTGTGGTTGGAGTAGGGGCCGTGGAAGAGATTTCTCCTGCAGGTGATTGAGCCTGAAGGTGCTTTGGAAAGCAACTGATGGGTGCATTTGTTGCGTTGTTCTATGTAGTAACGCTGTACTTAATGATTCATGGTTTTGGATTGTGGGTGGTTTATTTTGACTTTTCCCTCCTTTCATCAGAAGCCAAGTTTAGCCAAGTTTGTTGACCCTTCCACTGCTGAGTCATCAAATTCCTAATGAAACTCATCCATGTAACACAGTGAAACATAACCTAAAGATTTATATGAGAAATCTGTAATATTGCAGTACCTGGGGTTTGGGTTTTTCTTTTCTTTCTAATAGTCAAAACCCTGAGTAAAAATAATTTCCTTTAAAGGAAACTTGAATTTTTTTGAAAGATAAGCAGTCAGCAGAAAATCTTTCCTCATCTCTCCATATAACTTTAACCTAACCCCTTATCCTATCAGGTATAAAATGAAGTTGCAGAAGAGTGTTTCACCCTTGTACACCAGAAAACAAAGACCAACAACACCTCTCACTACAAATCATGAATCATTCACAGCCAATGAGGGCTTTGTTCATGGTCAATGTTGGGCCAGTTCAGGACCTCAACCCTATGTCCGGATCCTTCTTGCTTATAATGGCTGAGGGTTTAATGCTGGTGATAACGTCTCTAAAAGTTTATAAGTAGGTGAATATGGGAAACCACTTCCTTCTCCGGGCCATTCTGGAGCTTTTAGATTGAAATTCTTGCTGGAGCTTTTTTTCCCATGCAGTTTCTGCATGGTTTTTTTTCCCCATGCAGTTTCTGCCTGGTTTTTCCAAGCCTGGTGGGAAATCTTGGACTTTGCTGAGAACTGGCTCTCTAAAATGAGCGGCACCTCCATCACCCATACAGGTCCCATATTCGTAGTTTACAACATGGATTAGCTTAATGGGAATTGTCAAACTGCTCAGATGAAATAGATGCACAGAAGATGGGCCAGTGGAAAACCACGGAACTGGTGTAACAAAAACACCTGTGGATCCCTTGTCTGAGAAAAAAACTGCATTTTGAATCTCTTGTACTCTCTCCCTCTCCCAGTAATTCTTTTTCTTTTCTTACCTGTTGGGCAATGGGTTCAATAAGCCTTGGAGAACTATTTATTCTTCTCATAGGATTATGTTTCTAAAAAGTAATGACAGGCCAGGCCATTACCCCTGTGTGTGTGAACAGGCACATGTAATTTCACCCCCATGACTCACTTTACTTTTGTTTACATGCGGCTCCTGGGACTGTTCAAAGTGAAATATAAGACATTCCTTGGGTGAGAGTAGAAAATGTAGCTCGAAAAGAGACTGAAGAAACGAGAAACACCTAAGATTTTTCCAGGTGTGAAACATGTGATTTTCACCTAAGAGGAGTGGGAAGACAGGAGCTGAGAGGGACAAAATGAGGGCAGGATGTCTCAACCCTTGTAGCAAAGTTACAAAATCTTTACAGCTCTGAGACCTTCAGGATAGAAAAGTAAAGACTTATGTAGTATGACCAGCAAGAATTTGACTCTTAAATCTCAAACTAGTGCCACACTCATGAGCCCTATCATGATAGAATGCCTTAGATATCATTTTATCCTATTATTCTAGTTAAAAGCATTATTCTTTGCCTTGTTTATCAGTCTAGAGGACTCTTTATAAGCCTGCCAAAGAGCATAAAAGAAACCTGAAAGATGAAAGAAGAACCCCACCCCTGCAGCTGAAAGTTATTGTGCAGAGATATCGCGCGAACACAATTCGGAAGTGTGGGAGCAATTTCCTAGGAAAGGGATTTGTGTCCGGCTTTGTGCCTTGAAAGAAATGTCCAGTATTACCGTTTTAGAGATTACATGGTGTCTATAAAACCGGATTCAGATGTCAAGATTAGCTTTAACAACCCTGCAGAAGAATTCTGGTAAAAGCAGATGTCAAGGAGTAGCTCTGAAAACTTATCTGAGTTCTGCATTCAAGTGTCTTTCCCCAAATCCATGACGGTAAGATTATTTCTTGTAATTTCAACATTTATATTTCACCCAAACAATAAGGCATAATTTAACAGAGACAGCTAGTTTGCAAATAATTTGTCATGAAAATAGAACTAAAGTGAAGAAACTGATGCTGATGAGCCTGGAGTTAAAAACAAAGGATGACTCTTGGGTTTCTGATCAGATTAAAGAAATATATGTCCGACGCCATTAAAATGAAATCAAGATTGGATCTGGTTGGTGCTTAATACACATCCACTGAGTACAGTAATTTCCATCTGGGAGATGAAATCTCTTTTTTGTTCAGTTTGTTACAAAACCCTGATTAATTCAAAGAAGTCCCCATCAAGGTTATTTGGTTTCAGCCTGCGGAAAACAACTACCCAACCCTGGTTGAATTAAACCACTACCAGAAGTTTAAAAACAAAACAAAACAAAAACAAAACAAAACGAAACACCAAAGAAACAACAACAAAAAACCAACCACACAAAAAAAAACAACAAAAAAATCAATAGCGATAAACGTCTTGTAAGAAAGTAATGACTTTTCATGGGGAAATGTGCAATATGAAAGCGAAAGAACATTACCTTAGGCAGTGATTTCTTCTTAGCACAGTTGATCCCCCCAACAAAGACCATGTTGGGCATCACTGGCCGGACGTACTCAAACACAAAGTCAAACCTCAGGATCCAAATGGCAGTGGGGCCCACAAGGTCTGTGAGAGACAAATCCCTCTGCAGAACTTCTGAAGAAAGCTTAAGTGCTTCTGCATAGAAACCGTTGCAGTAGTCAAGCTCCAGGAGGGAAATCAGGGCGTTTTCCACCCGCTGGAAAAAAGTCATGTGGTCCGAGTTGAAGCTGAAGAGTCTTGGGACGTAGGACAGAGGGCTTGGGCTCTGTGGGGCTGAAAAGTGCAGGTTGCAACCAAATCCCCTCATGAAGAACACAAAGGGAAGGGAGAGATGGTGGGCAAGGATGGTCCCACACATGAAGGCCGGATCCGTCAGGATGGCATCAAAGCGGCTTTGGCTGAGGAACCTCAGGGTTTCCTGGCTGCGGAACAGGTCCTTGCACTGATCAAAGAAGGTGCTGAAAACATGAACTGAGGCTTTGTAAATTGCCAGGGCATTGAGGGGGAAAGGTTTCTCTGTCAGGTGCACGGCAAGATATTCTTGGAAGGCATTATCCAGCTCTTCCATGGTCTGCCTCACCGGGTACGTGACCACCTTGTAGGCCTGCGTCGTCTCCATCTGCCAGCTCACCTCGGGAACCAGCACCACCACCTCGTGTCCTCTGTGGCTCAGCTCCTCCACCACCTCCTTCATGCTCAGCCAGTGGCTTCCCACCATGGGCACCACCAGGAGCTTCCCTCCGTCCGAGAGGCCGGGCAGGAGGAGGAGGAGGATGGAAATCCAGGCACAGCAAAGCCTCAAAGCCATGTTGCTGTGGTTGGAGTAGGGGCCGTGGAAGAGATTTCTCCTGCAGGTGATTGAGCCTGAAGGTGCTTTGGAAAGAAACTGATGGGTGGATTTATTGCATTGTGCTGTGTGGTAATCCTGTAGTTAATGATTCACGGTTTTGGATTGTGGGTGGTTTATCTCACTTTTTCCCTCCTTTCTTGGAAGGCCAAGTTTGGCCAAGTTTGCTGACCCTTCCACTGTTGAGTAACCGAAGTTCCTCGCGGTTCAATTATCTCCTCAGGCTGCTACTCAGATCCCTCAGAACTCCTCATCTCTGTAGTGTTGTGTTACTCCTTGTCCAGGACACAGAGAGGCAGCCTTGGTCTGAGTAGCTCCCAATCCCACAGTAATAAATGAAAACAGCCTCTCCATTTTGGAGACATGGATCCTCAGGTGATTCCTCTGGGATGGAGCAGGAGACAATCAGGACAAGGCTCAGAACTCTTCTAAGCTGGCAGGAATCTCCTCAGTGCCAGGAACACCACAAAGAGGTGCTGAGAGAGACTGACCTCTCTCTGCATAGCTCAAGTTCTCACTTTACAGAGCTGTTTCCCTGCCTGGGAAGTTGCCCTCAGGTTGCTGGAAATTCCTGGCCCCCAGGAATCAGACCAGCACTAAATCTGTTTCACCAGCCGCTGGAGCCTCAGGTTTCAGACCTGACTCAGCACAGGAGTAGGTTCAGCCCAGACCTGATTTCCCCAACCTCACAGCATTGCCAGAGATGCCAAAATTAAAAATAATGCACTCCAGGATATTCACAGCAATGCAGCCTCTGTCCCTCAGGCACAAAACTTCTCTCAACCCATTTCATACCATGGTCAATGCAGAAAAATGAACTGCATATTGTTTTCCTGAGATCAACCTAATTTATTTTTACTGTTTTACCAATGTCTTTAATTTACTGTGAAGGTGGCAGAGAGCCATTTTATTTCAGGATGGCTTTTCAGAAAAAAAAAGTTTTTGAGTGTCAGAGTAGAGGGAAGAAGCTCTGAGGTGAAAGATGCTAAAACCCTCTCTAAGTCTTCTATTATAAACTGTAAAGAAAAAACATCAAAAATACAGAAAAAACTACTAAATATGTTCAGATTTTTATAAAGCACACTTGGAACTGGGCTTGGAAGCTGACCAGTTTAGCAAACAGCATTTTCTCACAAAAAAAGGTTAATTTATGTATTCTGTGATGGCACCCCAGCTGTTTGCTGAAGTGGGATAAGGAGAGAGCTGGCAGGGAAATGTCCTGCCCTCCCCTCCCTCCTGCTGCAGGACGAATTTTCCATCCAAACCTTCAGCATGAGGAATGGGTGCAAAGGCCATCCCAGGACGGGTGAAGTTAATCAGCGCCTCAGTGTTTGTGAACTTCTCAAAGGCTCCCTCACTTGGCCTGATTATCCCCGGTTATCCCAACCTGGAATTCTGAAATTTGCTCAGTTCAAGGCAGGGTGAGATCAAAGTTCCTCCCTGCTCACATGTGAGTAAAGGGACAGTGGCAAGGGTGGATTTGGGTGAAAAGTCACAAATTTGGGGGCAGGCCTGTCCAGAGCTGGGGCAGGGGTTAAAAAATCTCCAGAGCTGAGGGAACTGGGGGTGTTTATGGAGAAAAGGAGACTCAGGGGGCCCCTGTCACTCTCTGCAACTCCCTGGCAGGAGGTGGGGTGGGATCGGGCTGTCTTGCTGTGTCCCAAGGGAAAGGATGAGAGGAAATGGCCTCAAGTTGTACCAGGGGAGGTTCAGAGCAGGTATTAGAGAAAACAAAATAATTCTCAGGAAGAATGGTTAAGCACTGGAATAATTTCCCAGGGAGGTCGTGGCGTTGCCATCTCTGGAAGTGCCCAAGAGGAGCCTGGATGTGGCACTTGGGGATGTGGTTTAGGGGTGATGATGGCAGTGCTGGCGTGTGGCTGGGACTGGGTGATCCTGGAGGTCTTTTCCAAGCGTGATGGCTCTGTCTGGTGCAGGCTGAGCCATTCCAGGCTCAGGAGGGAATTATTAGGGGAGCTACATCACACTGGCCAAGGCTGGAATAATTACATGACTGGATATCCTAAAATTCCTCTTCTAAATCCATGAAAAGAGATTCCAAAACCCTTCTAATATATCCATAGCAGGAGGTACCAAACCCATCTAATAAAACAAGAGATCCTTAAACCTTTCTATTAAATTCATGACAATAGACACCCAACCCCCCTTTACAGGTCCATGAAAGCGGTCCCCAAACACCTCAAATAAATCCACAACAAGAGGTCCCAAAATCCTTTAATAAACTCATGGCAGGAGATTCCAAAACCCATCTAAAAATGCCATGGCTAGATATTCCAAATCCCTGTAATAAATCCAGGACACAAAACCACTGATTGTTTGAAAGATGGAGCTGATCTTTATAGAATCCCAGGATGGTTTGTGTTGGAAGAGACCCTAAAGCTGATGCCTTTCCACCCCGTGCCATGGGCAGGGACACCTCCCACAATCTCAGATTACTCCAAGCCCTAGCAAACCTGGCCTTGAATACTTCCAGGGGTTGGGCATCCACAGCTTCTCTGGGAAACCTGTGTCAGGACCTTGTCATTGTCACAGGGAAGATTTCTTCCCAATATCCCATCTGATCCTTTCCACTGGCAGCTCAAAGCCATTCCCCTTGTGCCATCACTTCAGGCTCCCTCCGAGACAGATAAGATACGTCTCAATCAAATACCTATTTTGGATCATGCACACCCTCTCCCAGCCAGCCACTGACCTGAGATAACGGCTTCTTCTTCTCTCCACAGTGGATGCCTCCAATGAAAACCATGTTGGGCATGACGGGCATGGGATACTCAAAGACAAAGTCAATTCTCCTTAGCCAGATGGATCCATGACTTAAAAGCTCTGTCATTGTCATCGGTTTTTGGAGGAACTCTGAGGCCAGC
>WBND01001847.1:17666-35290 GCA_013398595.1 Tychaedon coryphoeus
GTGAAGAAAATGCACCCACAGAGTGAATGCTCAGAAACACTGCTGACCACACATAGGAGAACTGTGCCTATCAAGAGAGCACTGAAAGGATGGTTTTCCATCACTGCCACTGGACGCTGACAGAAGTGGTTATAGACTGAGGTAATTTAGCACATTTTTAAAAGCATGTTCTTCCCTAATGAAACAGATGCAAGAAGTAAAGTGAAACATAACTTAGAGAAAAGATTAATATGAGAAATCAGTGTTATTCTAGTACCCTGGACTTGGGTTTTGCTTTTATTGTCAATAGTCAAAAACCTGAGAAAAATCAATTTTCTTTCATGCAAACTTGCATTTTGTTGGAACATCAGCAGCCAGCAGAAAACAATCCGTCATCTCTCCATATAACTTTAACCTAACCCCTTATTCAACAGGATCTTTCCGCCTTCAGCCAGGATTAAAGACAGAGTCAGAAGAAGAAATATCCAGGTACCTCGGTAAAAAAGAGCTATTTCGGTGGGAGTGAAACAGAGGGTTCAGCTTCAGAGGGATCCACGCAGTCCTTTATACGATGGTTCATGCAAACCAAGCAGGGAATTTATTGCCTACAGAAATTAAGATTTAACTTGCCAATATGGCTGTGATTCGCCTGTGGCTTTGCCTATGTTTGTGGAAGGGAAGGGAGGCGGAGTCCTCAGTAAAACATTTGCACTTTCTGTTAATGTCTAAACTTCGAAGTCTGTCAGCACTAAGACACTGTCAGCACTAAATCTGTGACACTAAGAGCAGGGGTGTCATGTTGTAACAATCATCATGGTTAAACTCTTTGACCTGGTAAACACAATGCAAGAAAATAATACGAATACACCCAACAGAATGGATGCAACTCTGTTCCTCAGGACACAAGGCTGATGTTGAATTCCCACCCCCTGGAAGCAGCCAAACCTGCACCTCTTACAAAGATGTCACAGCCACCAGGACATACCACACAATCCCAAATCTGATGAGAACTATCCTGATTGGCTTTTATTGACCTGGTACTACACCAAAAACGTGAACTAATGGAGGGTTCAAGGCAAAGAAACTAAGAGGAGGCGAGCACAGGGAAACAAAGAAGGAGTTTTGGTCTTGGGTTGCCGTCTTGAAAACCTATCTCATGTATTGTGAGCAAGGCAAAATCTAGGAGAAGGTGTGTGACACCTTCCACTAATCCCACTGCATGAATGTTTTGTCTTTGTGCAAGGAAAAGCAATGGCAGAGAAAAGACTTTTCGACAGAGCTAGGGAAGTAAACGTTGCGATGAAAAACTCTCATGAGAACAATGTTTTTCCAATCTGGTCATAAATGTTGGTGGACTCCCAGCATGCTCAGTCAGGAGAAACAAATCCTTACAGCCTGAGGCAAAGGGATTTGTCTCATGACACACAAAGGGTGCTGACACTGCCCTGAGTAGCTCCACTCTGTCACACTGCACATGGAGGAACCACCCTCTGACATGGAAAACCAATTTCTGGAGAGGGCCAACACAGGAGAGGTGGGGAACGGCACAGACTGATAGCAGGAGACTGAATAGATTCATAAATAATTCTCATGAAATGCAGGGAATCTGGACACAAAGAGTTTATTGGAAGTGCTCTGACAAGAGCTGACCAAATGAACTTGGAAATTGCTGCTTGGTGTGTTTTCTACTCTGGACTCGACTGGATTTTCAACGGCAAAACCAGTTGGCTAAAAACAGCCAGTACAAGTTCATTTTCCCCGACTAGAACAGAAAAAGCCTCTTGAATAGGATGGCCACACTTTCTTATGGACTCCACAGACTCCCTACATTTTGTACCAGACCATCAGAGCAATAACAGCGGGAAAAGTGAGGCTATAACAGGAAGGGCAAGAGAAATTAGAGATAAAGGGAGAGCAGACAAAGAGTGGATGAAGTGCTTAGATTAGCACAGGATCAACTTACGTCTGAATTAAGCTGGGTATTCAGAGTGAATTAGGAGAAATTCCTCTGCTGTCTGTAGAAAATGTAGCTAGAAAAGAGACTGAAGAAAGGAGAAACACAGAAGATTTGTACAGCTGTGGAACATGTGATTTCCACCCAATAGGAATATGAAGACAGGAGCTGGCAGGGAAAACATGAAGGCAGGATGTCTCTACCCTTGTAGCAAAGTTACAAACGCTTTGCAGCGCTGGGATCTTCAGGTTATGAAAGTAAAGACTTACGTTGTGTAATCACCAAGAATTTACTTCTTAAATCTCAAACTAGCGCCACTCTGATGAGCCCTAACATAACAGAATGCCTTAGATATAATTTTATCCAACTATTCTAGCTAATAACATTATTCTTTGCCTTATTTATCAGTCTAGAGGACTCTTCATAAACTTGCCAAAGAGAATAAAAGAAACCTGAGAGAAGAAAGAAGAACCCCACCCCTGCAGCTCAAAGATACCATGCAGAGATTTCGCGCGGACACAATTCAGAAGTGTGGGAGCAATTTCCTAGGAGAGGGATTTGTGTCCGGCTTTGTGCCTGGAAAGAAATGTCCAGGGCTACTGTTTTAGAGATTACATGGTGTCTATAAAACTGGATTCAGATGTCAAGATTAGATTTAAAAGCCCTGCAGAAAAATTCTGGTAAAAGCAGATGTCACGGAGTAGCTCTGAAAACTTATCTGAGTTCTGCATTCAAGTGTCTTTCTCTAAATCCGTGACCGTAAGATTATTTCTGGCCATTTCAACATGACATTTATATTTCACCTCCATAAACAGTAGTAACTTATCACAGACAGGCAGTTTGCAAATAATTTGTCATGAAAATAGAACTAAAGTGAAGAAACTGATGCTGATGAGCCTGGAGTTAAAAACCAAAGATGACTCTTGGGTTTCTGATCAGATTAAAGAAATATATGTCTGACGCCATTAAAATGAAATCAAAACTGGATCTGTTTGGTGCTTAATACACATACACTGCGGACAGTAATTTCCATCTGGTAGATGAATTCCTTTTTTTGTTTGGCTTCTTATAAAACCCTGATTAATTGAAAGAAGTCCCTATCAAGGTTATTTGGTTTCAGCCTGTGGAAAACAACTACCCAACCCTGGTTGAATTAAATCACTACCAGAAATTAAAAAAAAAAGTCAATAGCACTAAACTTCCTGCAACAATATAATTATTTCTCATGGGACATGTAGACTTTGAAGACGAAAGAGGAAGATTACCTTAGGCAGTGGTTTCTTCTTAGCACAGTTGATCCCCCCAACAAAGACCATGTTGGGCATCACTGGCCTTACGTACTCGAACACAAAGTCAAACCTCAGGATCCAAATGGCAGCGGGGCTCACGAGGTCTGTGAGAGACAAATCCCTCTGCAGAACTTCTGAAGAAAGCTTAAGTGCTTCTGCATAGTAACCATTGCAGTAGTCAAGCTCCAGGAGGGAAATCAGGGCGTTTTCCACCCGCTGGAAAAAAGTCATGCGGTCCGAGTTGAAGCTGAAGAGTCTTGGGATGTAGGACAGAGGGCTTGGGCTCTGTGGGGCTGAAAAGTGCAGGTCACAAGGGAATCCTCTCATGAAGAACACAAAGGGAAGGGAGAGATGGTGGGCGAGAATGGTCCCACACATGAAGATCGGATCCGTCAGGATGGCATCAAAGCGGCTTTGGTTGAGGAACCTCAGGGTTTCCTGGCTGCGGAACAGGTCCTTGCACTGACCAAAGAAGACGTTGAAAGCATGCACTGTGACATTGTACATCGCCAGGGCATTGAGGGGGAAAGGCTTCTCAGTCAGGTAAACATCGACACATTCCCAGAAGGCATTATCCAGCTCTTCCAGGGTCTGCCTCACCGGGTACGTGACCACCTTGTAGGCCTGTGTCGTCTCCATCTGCCAGCTCACCTCGGGAACCAGCACCACCACCTCGTGTCCTCTCCGGCTCAGCTCCTCCACCACCTCCTGCATGCTCAGCCAGTGGCTCCCCATCATGGGCACCACCAGGAGCTTCCCTCCGTCCGAGAGGCCAGGCAGGAGGAGGAGGATGGAAATCCAGGCACAGCAAAGCCTCAAAGCCATGTTGCTGTGGTTGGAGTAGGGGCCGTGGAAGAGATTTCTCCTGCAGGTGATTGAGCCTGAAGGTGCTTTGGAAAGCAACTGATGGGTGCATTGGTTGAGTTGTGCTATTTAATAATGCTGTAGTTAATGATTCACCGTTTTGGATTGTGGGTGGATTATTTTGCCTTTTCCCTCCTTATTTCGAAAGCCAAGTTTGGTGACCCTTCCGCTGCTGAGTCGCTGGAGTTGCAAATGAAACTGATGCAAGTAGTACAGTAAAACATAACTTTGAGTAAAGATTAATATGAGAAATCAGTAATATTGAAGTACCTGGCGTTTGGGTTTGGTTTTTTTTCAATAGTCAAAAACCAGATGACACCCCTGACAAAAATCAGTCTTCCTATATGCAAACTTGCATTTTCTTGGAAGACCAGAAGCCAGCAGAAAATCTTTCCTCATCTCTCCATATAACTTTAACCTAAC
Organism: Tychaedon coryphoeus; assembly: GCA_013398595.1. Lineage (NCBI taxonomy): Eukaryota > Metazoa > Chordata > Aves > Passeriformes > Muscicapidae > Tychaedon > Tychaedon coryphoeus. The sequence goes on from WBND01001847.1 coordinate 22,176, forward strand.
ACCCTATCCTATCAAGCAAAAAATGAAGTTGCAAACGAGCATTTCACCCCTGTACACCAGATAACAAAGACCAACAACACCTCTCACTACAAATCATGAATCATTCACAGCCAGTGAGGGATCCCTTCATGAACAATGTTGGGCCAATTCATGGCCTCAACTCTGTGTCAAGATCCTTCTTGCTTATAAATGGCTGAGGGTTTAATGCTGGTGATAACCTCTCAAAAAAGTAGGTGAATATGGGAAACCATTTCCTTCTCCAAGGTATTCTGAAGCTTTTACGTTTAAATCCTTGCTGGATCATTTTTTTCCCATGCAGTTTCTGCATGGTTCTTATGAAGTCTGGAGGGAAATCTTGGACTTTGCTGAGATCCTGCTGTCGAAAAGGAGCGGCAGCTCCATCATTCACATTGATCTCATATTGGTAGCTTACAACATGGATTAGCTTAATGGGAATTGTCAAACTGCTCAGAGGAAGGAGATGCACAGAAGACAGGCCATATCCTCAGACACGACTGCCAAATGAACACGGGAAGCTTGGCACACAAATATATATGGCAGATAGCCATAGCCAGAAAAGATTAAAGCCTCATTCAATGAAGTACAAAAGAAGACGAGGATGGAACTGGAAAAAGATTTCGTTTGGGGCTTAGACATGGACACCTTGACCATAACGGCAGATGGAAAGAAATCAATGTAGTGGATGGCTGTGACAGAAAACAGGTAACAACTTCAGTCCTATAACCTTCACTGCAAAGGAAAGGAGAAGGGATATACGGATGATGCCACAGCCAATAGGATGCGCCACGCAATCCCAAATCTGAGGTGAACAATCCCAATCGGCTTTTTCCCTCCTGGAACTACACCAAACAAGTGAACTAATGGATGGATTTAGGGCAAACAAAGGGAGAGCAGGCCGGAACAGGGACACAAAGAAGGAGTTTTGGTCTTTGGTTGCTGTCTTGAAAACTTTTTTCATATATTGTGAGCAAGACTAAATCTACGAGAAGGTGTGAAACCTTCCTTTTGCAGTGTGCTTCTTGTTACCGCTATGTTCTGTTACTGTCCAAGTTAATGCTTTGGTCCAAATTATACCCTCCCGCCCACCTTGTCAACCGACTTTGAATTCCTTATCAATCCTACCTTGTATCAACCTCCTGCTTGGAATTCCTTCTCGGAAATCCCCTAAAACCCATCTCTCATTATTCCATGTGACCCAATTTTTCACCCCTACCTCCCTCATTGGATGATGCTTTTGTGAATCCTGCCTTTTACCCCTGCCCACAATTTCTCCAATTTGCTGATGATTTCTACCCTCCCCTTGAACCTCCCCCATATTTCAGCTGTTACACACTCACTTTTTAGTCTTTTGGCCTCCAAATTCCCTAGAGCAAGAAATCCTCTTTTATCCTATGTGAAAGAGCTCTCCCTCCTCCTTGCCTTCTCAGAGCAAAGACTGATGGCCAAAATGGCCGTAGAGAAATGGCTGCAGCCAAAACTCAGGTCCTCCTGCTCCTGGGCCGTGACCCACTCTCGGCAAGGGGCTGCAGTGGCAAAGTGAGTGCACCTCCAGCCAATGCGTCACCTTCCACTAATCCCACTGCAGGAATGTTTTGTCTTTGTGCAAGGAAAAGCAATGGCAGAGAAAAGCTTTTGCGACAGTGCTAAGGAAGAAATCCTTGCAATGAAAAACTATAATCAGATCAAAGATTTTTTCATTCTGGTCATAAATGGTGGTGGGACTCCCAGCATGCTCAGTTGGGAGAAAGAAATCCTTACAGACTGAGGCAAAAGGATTTGTCTCATGACATACAAAGGGTGCTGACACTGCCCTGAGTAGCTCCACTTTGTCACACTGCACATGGAAAACCAATTTCTGGAGAGGGCCAACACAAGAGAGGTGGGAGATGGTACGTACTGAAAGCAGGAGACTGTACAGATTCACAAATAATTCCCATGAAATGCAGGGAATCTGGACACAAAGAGTTTATTGCAAGTGCAGTGACAAGAGCAGACCGAATTAACTTGGAAATTGCTGCTTGGTGTGTTTTCTACTCTGGACTCAATCAGATTTTCAACGGCAAAACCAGTTGGCTAAAAACTGCCACTTCAAGTTCATTTTCCTTGACTAGAACAGAAAAAGCCTCTTGATAGGATGGCCACACTGTCTTATGAACTCCACAGACTCCAAACTTTTTATACCAGACCATCAGAGCAACAACTGTGGAAAAAGTGAGGCTATAACAGGAAGGGCAAGAGAAATTAGAGATAAAGAAATAACAGACAAAGAAAGGGTGAAGTGCTTAGCACGGGATCAGCTGAGGTCAGAACTAAGCTGGGTAATTATTGTTGAGAGAATTAACTGCCAAGCTCATTTTCCAAAGCAACAGATAAGTTTCAATGTGTTTGTTTTTCACAATGAGTAGCAAAGGGCACCTGGACCCCTGTCAGCCCCGAAGGGTGTGGCGCTCCTTACCAGCTCCTGTTTTATATGGAAACAAGGAGCTAAGGAACTGAGTATTCCAAATGTGAGAGAGCCAGGTGCCTGCTTGGAGGAAAGCCTTCCCCATTGCATACCAAAGAACATCAAGGCTTGAGTGAGCCAGGACTGCAGGTTTGTTTTCCTCTCAGAAGTGATAATGCTTGTGTGGGTTATTCCAGGGAGGCTCTTGGAGCTGGCACAGAGTGATGGAGCAGCTCTGCAGGTTTTGGGCCCCTCACTCTACAATATCTTCAGCTCCAAAACGTGCTAAGACTCACAAACTGTTCACCTTTGAGTGGGACTGGGTGCTATGTGTGGATTTCTGAGTGGCACTAAGGAAAAAGAGGATCAAACAGCTACCTCAGCACTGCCAAACTAGCAGATAAACACCTAATATTTGTTACGGACATCTGGAAGTGTTGGTTTCATCCACTGGATTTTATTCCCTACTGTGAGTTGACATTTTTGACCCACATAGACTCTGGGTCCTGCAAGCAGGAAAAGGTTGCTCAACTCTGAGTGTGGGGGTGATGCCCAGAGAAGCTGTGGATCCCTGGAAGTGTCCCAAGCCAGGCTGGACAGGGCTTGGAGAAACTCGGGAGAGTGGAAGATGTCCCTGCCATGGCAGCAGGTGGAATGGGATGAGCTTAAAAATTCATTTCAACCCAAACCAGCCTGTGATTCCCTGTAATTTGATTTCCTGGTACCTGGATGATGGATCAGGCTTATCCATGGTGGAATCCTTGTGTCATTTAAGCCAGACCCTTTTTTTCATGCTAAGCAGCATCTGGGAAATGCAGGTTGATGGCTGCTGACAGGAACCTGGTGGATTCCCTCTCAGGTTTTCCACCTGAGTGTAGAAATACAACCCATAAAAGCAATGATGTGAGTTGGAAAGGAATAGAATTTTTTCTAGGAGTAAGAAACAAACTACAGAACACGGATCATTTCCAGGGCAGCTACTTCCTAAGGTAAGAACAGAAGCCCTGTGTTAAAGCAGGACTTGTGCTTTTCAGCCCTGTGCTGGTGAGAAAAGGGTGTTTATTCACTTACACTTTTTCTTTGCTTGAGTAGCTACCTACTTAAACCTGAGGTTAATTTAATATTTTCACTTAGCCAGTTGTTTGAACAAGTACAGTTTTTTTAAATAAGGAAGGTTTACATTAGAACAGGGAGTACTGCAGGTTTACATTTACAGGGAGAACTTTTAGAGGTGGCCGTAGGTTAAACTCCTGAACTTTGGTTTAATCAAATGATACAAACTTTGGTTTTCTGAACTGGCCAAAAAAGCAACTTTGCATTAACTTTGGCTAAAGATGAGATTGTCACCAGAGTTTCTCATTGCTCACAGGTTGAGTTTATTTGCAATGTCACTATGCCAGCCTTCAGGTACTTCTAGAGTCAAGATACTGGGTCTGATTCCTGCAAGCCTTGTGTTAAACTTCCAGACACTTGAGGAGTTGGAAACTTGGGATTTCTCTGCCTGTTAATGAAGGTGAAATTGCTGCTGAGACAAATACCCATGCAAAGCACAGGACAAGAGGAAATCAGCCTGAGGCAGCTTAGTCAAGGTGTAAAAGCAGTTTGTGCTCCCCCAGACCCAGTCCTGTGGTGTCATATTCTCCCAAAACCTCTTCCAGATCCTCATGCAATTTAGGACTGAATTTCCAGATGGGTAGGATAAGTAGGGCCAGCTCTGCACAAGCCTGAGCTCCTTCTGCTCAGAGCAGTTCCTCCACAGGACCACATCAGATAGAGTAGAGAGCAGCTCTTACCTGGAATAAGATCACAGTGCCCCATTCCCCTCCCAGTGGAAAACCATGGGAGTGGTGTAATAAAAAGGCGTGTGGATCCCTTGTCTGAGAAAGAATCTGCATTTTGAATGTCTTGTTCTCTCTCTCACTCCCAGTAATCCTTTTTCTTTTCTTACCTGTTGAGCAATGGGTTCAATAAGCCTTGGAGAACTATTTATTTATCTCATAGGATCATATTTCTGAAAAGTAATGACCAGCCCAGGGATTCACTCCTCTGTGTGAACAAGCACATGTAATTTCTCCCCCATGACTCACTTTACTTTTGTTTACATGGAGCTCCTGGGCACTATTCAAAGTGAAATAGAAGACATTCCTCTGCTGTGGGTAGAAAATGTAGCTAGAAAAGAGCCCGAAGAAAGGAGAAACACAGAAGACTTTTCCAGGTGTGGAACGTGCTTTTCACCTAACAGGAGTGGGAAGACAGAAGCTGAGAGGGACAAAATGAGGGCAGGATGTCTCTACACTTTTGGAGAGTTAGAAACTCTTTACAGTTCTGAGACCTACAGAATAGAAAAGTAAAGACTTAGATTGTGTAACCAGCAAGAATGTGCCTCTTAAATCTCAAACTAGTGCCACTCTAATGAGCCCTAACATGATAGAATGCCTCAGATATAATTTTATCCTAATATTCTAGTTAATAGCATGATTCTTTGCCTTATTTATCAGACTAGAGGACTTTTCATAAACCTGTCAAAGAGCATAAAGGAAATCTGAAAGAAGAAAGAAAAATTCCACCTCTTCAACTCAAAGATATTGTGCAGAGATATTGCATGAACACAATTCAGAAGTGTGGAAGCAATTTCCTAGGAGTGGGATTTGTGTCTTGCTTTGTGTCTGGAATGAAATGTCCAGGGCTACCATTTTAGAGATTACATGGTGTCTATCAAAATAAACTCAGATTTCTAGATTAGCTTTAACAACCCTGCAGAAGAATTCTGGTAAAAGCAGATGTCAAGGAGTAGCTCTGAAAACTTATCTGAGTTCTGCATTCAAGTGTTTCTCCAAAACCGCGACTGTAAGATTATTTCTTGCCATTTAACACCACATTTATATTTCACCCCCACAAACAGGAGTAACTTAACACAGCCAGTTTGTAAATAATTTGTCATGAAAATAGAACTAAAGTGAAGAAACTGATGCTGATGAGCCTGGAGTTAAAAACAAAAGATGACTCTTGGGTTTCTGATCAGATAAAAAAAATATATGTCCGACGCCATTAAAATGAAATCAAAACTGGATCTGTTTGGTGCTTAATACACATTCACTGAGTACAGTAATTTCCATCTGGTAGATGAATCCCTTTTTTGTTTGGTTTGTTACAAAACCCTGATAAATTAAAAGAAGTCCCTATCAAGGTTATTTGATTTCAGCCTGTGGAAAACAACTACCCAAACCTACTTGAATTAAATCACTACCAGAAATTTAAAAAATAAATAAAATCAACAGTGATAAACTTCCTGCAGCAATGTCATTACTTTTAATGGTGAAAATGTACAATATGAAAGTGTAGGAAGATTACCTTAGGCAGTGGGTTCGCTTTAGCACAGTTGATCCCTCCAATAAAGACCATGTTTGGCATCACTGGCCGGACGTACTCGAACACAAAGTCAAACCTCAGGATCCAAATGGCAGCGGGGCTCACGAGGTCTGTGAGGGACACCTCCCTCTGAAGAACTTCTGAGGAAAGCTTAAGTGCTTCTTCATAGTAATTGTTGCAGTAGTCAAGCTCCAGGAGGGAAATCAGGGCGTTTTCCACCCGCTGGAAAAAAGTCATGCGGTCGGAGTTGAAGCTGAAGGTTCTCGGGACATAGGACAGAGGGCTTGGGCTCTGTGGGGCTGAAAAGTGCAAGTCGCAACCGAATCCCCTCATGAAGAACACAAAGGGAAGGGAGAGATGGTGGGCAAGGACAGTGCCACACATGAAGAGCGGATCCGTCAGGACGGCATCAAAGCGGCTTTGGCTGAGGAACCTCAGGGTTTCCTGGCTGCGGAACAGGTCCTTGCACTGATCAAAGAAGATGTTGAAAACGTCTTTTGAGGATTTGAACATCGCCATGGCATTGAGGGGGAAAGGCTTCTTCGTCAGGTGCACGGTGACATATTCCCGGAAAGTATTATCCAGCTCTTCCAGGGTCTGCCTCACCGGGTACGTGACCACCTTGTAGGCCTGTGTCGTCTCCATCTGCCAGCTCACCTCGGGAACCAGCACCACCACCTCGTGTCCTCTCCGGCTCAGCTCCTCCACCACCTCCTTCATGCTCAGCCAGTGGCTTCCCACCATGGGCACCACCAGGAGCTTCCCTCCGTCCGAGAGGCCGGGCAGGAGGAGGAGGATGGAAATCCAGGCACAGCAAAGCCTCAAAGCCATGTTGCTGTGGTTGGAGTAGGGGCCGTGGAAAAGATTTCTCCTGCAGGTGATTGAGCCGGAAGGTGCTTTGGATAGCAACTGATGGGTGGATTTATTGCATTGTGCTATGTGATAATGCTGTAGTTAATGATTCACAGCTTTGGATTGTGGGTTTCCTTACTTGGAAAGCCAAGTTTCGTGACCCTTCCACTGCTGAGTCATTGGAGTTGCGAATGAAACAGATGCAAGTAGTACAGTTAAAAAAAAAACCATACAATAAAGATTAATAGGAGAAATCGGTGTTATTGCAGTACCTGGGTTTGGGTTTTGTTTTTTTTTTTCGACAGCCAAAACCAGCTGGCACCCCTGAGAAAAATTAATTTTCCTTAACACAACTTGCGTTTTCTTGGAAGACAGGACACTAGCAGAACATCTTTCAGCATCTCTCCATATAACTTTAACTTAATCCCTTATCTTAAGAGGTGTAAAATGAAGTTGCAAAAGAGCATTTAACCCTTGTAGCCTAGATAACAAAGACCAATAACACCTCTCTCACTACAAACCATGAAACATTCACGGCCAATGAGGGCTCTGTTCACGACCAATGTTGGGTCAGTTCATGACCTGAACCCTATGTCCAGATCCTTCTTGGTTATAAATGGCTGCGGGTTTAATTCTGGTGATAAGCTCTCAAAAAATTTATAAGTAGGTGAATATGGCAAACCACTTCCTTCTCTAAGACATTCTGCAGCTTTTGCATTTAAATTCTTACGGGAGCCTTTTTTTTCCATGCAGTTTCTGCATGTTTCTTCCCAAGCCTGGTGGGAAATCTTGAACTTGGCTGAGAAGCAGAGAGGCTAGGGTTGTTTTGCCAGCTTTTGCACCCTTCCTCTGCCTCTGCCCTTTTGATACTCATCCCATTTCAGGTCATCAGACCCTTGCGACAAGGTCACCAACAGCAATAAATGATTAGAATTGATTCAGGGCAGGTTTGGATACAAAGGTGCCTTTGCGTGAGTCAAGAAAGGACTGTCATCTTCACACACACCACGATAAGGTTATTGGCTCAATGCCACCTACTTCCCCCAGCAGGACCCCAGCTGTGCGGCACTTCTTGCCACCAGCCCAGCATGTCTAAGGTCTGATGATAAAATGCAGGGAAAATCTGTGAAGAAAATGCACCCACAGAGTGAATGCTCAGAAACACTGCTGACCACACATAGGAGAACTGTGCCTATCAAGAGAGCACTGAAAGGACGCTTTTGCATCACTGCCACTGGACGCTGACAGAGTTGTCAGAGACTGAGGAAATATGGCCCTTTTTAAAAGCATTTTCTTCCCTAATGAAACTGATACAAGTAGTACAGGGAAACATAATTTACAGTAAAGATTAATCTGAGACATCACTGTTATTACAGTAGCTGGGGTTTGGGTTTTGCTTTTATTGTCAATAGTCAAAACCCTGAGAAAAATTAATTTTCATTAACTCAAACTTGCATTTTGTTGGACGATAAGCAGCCAGCAGAAAATCTTTCCTCATGTTTCCATATAACTTTAACTTAATCCCTTATCCTATCAGGTGTAAAATGAAGTTGCAAAAGAGCATTCCACCCTTGTACCCCAGATAACAAAGACCAACAACAATTTGCTAATTACAAATCATGAATCATTCACGGCCAATGCGGGCTTTGTTCATGGTCAATGTTAGGCCAGTCAATGACCTCAACCCTGTGTCCAAATCTTTTTTGTTATAAACGGCTGAAGGTTTAATGCTAATGATAACCTCTAAAAAAACTTTATAAGTAGGTGAATACGGGAAACCACTTCCTTCTCTGGGCCATTCTGGAGCTTTTAGATTGAAATTCTTGCTGGAACTTTTTTCCCATGCAGTTTCTGCATGGTTTTTCCAAGCCTGGTGGAAAATCTTGGACTTTGCTGAGAACCTGCCCTCCAAAAGGAGCAGCAGCTCCATCATCCACATTGATCTCATATTGGTAGTTTACAACATGGATTAGCTTAATGGGAATTGTCAAACTGCTCAGAGGAAGGAGAGCCACAGAAGATGGGTCATAACCTCAGACACGACTGCCAAATGAACACGGGAATCTTGGCACACAAAAGCCCAAATGGAAATTTCCATCAGATAGCCATACCCAGAAAAGATTAAAGCCTTATTCAATGATGTACAAAAGAAGGGGAGGATGGAATTGGAAAAGGATTTCTTTTGGGGCTTAGATATTGGCACCTAGTGCGGACACCACTAAAGGCCCAGGCAGAGTTTGCCAGGCCTTTTTCACGTTCTGAGTTCCTTTTCTCTTTCTCAGGCTGGGAACCTTTTTTCCCAGGCTGAGACAACTTCTCAGCTCCGGCCTGAGCCTTTCCCAGGATGATAAGTTTCTGGTAAACAGAAAGGAATTAATAAACAGACATTAACACCTGGTGTTGACTTAGAAACAGTTTTCGTGCTATACGTTACAGGAGATGTTTTCTCCTATTGTCCAATGGACTGCTGTCCAGTTTGAGACTTACCAACCACACTATAAATATGGTTTGGTTTTTTAATAAAGTGCTTCTTTCGCTTCTCACGCTCAAGAAGTCATTGTCGTTATTACACGCGACTCTCTGCGTATGGCGACAACCTTGACCATAAAGGCAGATGGAAAGAAATCAATGTAGTGGATGGCTGTGACAGAAAACAGGTAACATCTTCACTCCTATAACCTTAACACTAGATGACAGGAGAGGGGATATATGGAAGCAGGGACAGACAGTCCACGTGACAGCTGGGAAAGGAGGATACCAAAATTCTTCAGTTTAGTGAAAGAGATTATCATTTGCATAAAAGCTACATGTCACTTAAATTGTCCTAACTAAGTCTGATAAGGCTTTAGGTCTGGCAGGATGTGATATAATCTGAATTCTGGGTATTAGGAAATAACATTTCTGCGTCATACAATCATGCAGGATTTCTATCTTTAAACACCAAGCTGTTGTCAGTCAGGATTTGATGTAAGGATGTGAGTGACATCTCTTGCCCTGCATGGCAGGATGTTGGAACAAGATAACCTTTAAGGTCCCTTTCAACCCAAACCATTCGGCCATTCTATGACACATTTATATTTTTGCCTTTTCAATATAAAAAACAAACAGATTTTTGTACCTGAGACAGTCTTTTCTTCTGAACACAGTTAATCCCTCCGATAAAAGCCATGTTTGGCATCACCGGTCTGGGGAACTCAAACACAAAATCGTATCTCAGCAGCCAGAAGGATCCATGGCTCAGGAGTTCTGTCGCTGTCACTTTCTTTTCGAAAAGCTCATATGCAAGTTCTTCAAAGTTATCATAGATAGACTTACAGTAAAAGAGCTCCAGCAGATTGACCAGCATGTTTTTCACCCGCTGGGAAAACACCATGCTGTCTGAATTATCCAAGAATAACCTGGGCACATAGGAAGGAGGGCTTGGACACTGGGTAGCAGCAGAATCCATTCCACAGGGAAAGCCCCGCAGGAAGTAGACGGAAGGAACGGAAAGATACTCAGCCACCAGGGGACCACACATCAGGATGGGATCTGTGAAAACCACGTCGAATTTGCTCTCTTTCAAGTACTGCATCATCTCCTCGTTCTGCAGAAGGCTCTTACAGTTGGTGAAGAAGACCGAGGAGATTTCTATCACGCTTTTGTATGAGGTAAGAACAACATTCCAAACAGATTGTTCAATAAAATGGGCATTAACGAAGGTCTTGAGCATTTCATCCAAGTATTCATCTGTGTAAGGTATTGGATACACTTTCACTGTGTAATTCTGAGGCTCCTTTGACTTCATATACAGACTGGTAGCGGGTACAACCACAACAACTTCATGTCCATTCTGCTGCAGCTTCTCCACCACTGGGCGCATGCTGAGCCAGTGACTTCCATCCTGAGGTACCACCAGGATCTTTCCACCTTCAGCCAGGATTAAAGACAGCGTCAGGAGCAGAAATATCCAGGTACCTCCGTAAAAAAGAGCCATTTTGGTGGGAGTGAACCAGAGCGTTCTGCTTCGGAGGGATCCACGCAGTCCTTTAAGGATGGTCTATGCAGACTAAGAAGGGAATTTATTGCCTACAGAAATTAATATTTAACTTCCCAATATGGCTGTGATTCGCCTGTGATTTTGCCTATGTTTGTAGAAGGGAAAGGAAGCGGAACCCTCAGGAAAACATTTGCACTTTCTGTTAATGTTTAAGCTTTGAAGTCTGTCAGCACTAAGACACTGTCAGCACTAAATCTGTGACACCAAGAGCAGGGGTGTCATGTTGTAACAATCATCATGGTTAAAATCATTGACCTGGTAAATACTCAGTGAGAAAATAATAAAATTACACCCAGTAGAATGGATGCAACTCTGTTCCTGAGCACACGAGGGTGATGTTTAATTCCCAACCACTGGAAGCAGCCAAACCTGCACCTCTTACGAAGATGCCGAAGCCACCAGTATGTAACATGCAATCCCAAATCTGAGGAGAACAATCCTGATTGGCTTGTTCCCTCCTGGCACTGCAGCAAAAACATGAACTAATGGATGGATTCAGGGCAAACAAAGGGAGATGAGGCCAGCACAGGGACACAAAGAAGGAGTTTTGGTCTTTGGTTGCTGTCTTGAAAACACTTTTCATGTATTGTGAGCAAGACAAAATCTAGAAAAAAGTGTGAAACCTTCCTGTTGCAGTGTGCTTCTTGTTATTGTTATGTATTGCCCAAGTTAATGCTTTGGTCTAAATTATACCCTCCCACGCACCTTGTCAATCTACCCTGAATTCCCTGTCAATCCTACCTTGTGCCAACTTCCTGCTTGGAATTCCCTGTCGGATATTCCCTAAAATTCCATGTCTCATTAGTCCATGCAACCCAATTTTGCCCTCTACCTCCCTCATTGGATGAGGCTTTTGTGAACCCTGCCTTTTACCCCTGCCCACAATTTCTCCAATTTGCTGATGATTTGTACCCTGCTTTTGAACCTCCCCCATATTACAGCTGTTGCACACTCTCACTTTTGTCTTTTGGCCCCCAAATTCCTCATAGTAATAAATCCTGTTTTATCCTATGCGAAAGACCTCTCCCTCCTCCTTGCCTCCTCAGAGCGCAGATTGACAGCCAAAATAGCCTTAGAGAAATTGCTCTAGCCACACCTCAGGTCTTCCTGCTCCTGGGGTGTTACCCCAGCAAGGGGCCATAATGGCATAGTGAGTATAGGTCCGGCCAATGCGTCAGCTGGCACCCACCGTAGGGGCCATGATGAGCACACCGCATGGACAAACGGTGGATTATAATACAAGAAAGTTCTGACCATCAGCTGCCTCCTACTGCAGCTGACCGGAAAGCTTTGTCCGTCAGCTTTTTCGGGGGGAGGAAGTGATAAACATCTGGCACTCAAAGAACACTTCCTTGAATGAGAACTTACACTGCAGCCCCTGTCCAGTAAACCGAAAAAGGGTGAGCATCCTCGAAATTAGGCTGAGGGTGCTCCAAGTAAAGGGAATGGTGCACTGGGGATGGAGGGGGGTCCCATGAACCTACAAACCACAATAGATGACTGCAGACATCTCCCTTTCCCTGAAACTGGCCCTGGACTCTTCCTTAGTTTATAAATTTGTTACTTTTTGCTGCAGTGGAGGGAGGATTTTGTTGTGCTGACATAGCTTAAGATCAAGGAAGGAATATGGACACTAAACTGCCAGCCTGGCAGTGGGAGATTTACTTCCTAACTGTGGGTACCTTGGAGGGAGGGAAAAGAAAGTTTTCCAAGCGGTTGTTAAAACAGTTTGTTCAATGGCTTTCCCTCTGCTTACCAAGGGTATCCACCAAGGAAATACCAACCATTCCCTTTTGGGATGAAGTCTAGAGCAAATTAACAAAGTTGACAAATAAAGGGGATTCCTCAATTGCTAAAGTCTTCTCATTATTTGTGCTAATTTGGTCAGTGTTAGCTGAAGAAAGGAAATTGGAGGAAAAGCTCAAACTAACCCTCCCAGCTCCCCTGTCCCCTGATCCAAAACCCTTGTCCCCTGCACCCGGAGGTTTGCGAGGCAAACTGCAATGCAGCGCAGAAGAGCCACCGACTCCCTGGCCCCCCACAGCCTTCTCAGTACCCTTGCCTTGATAGTGACGGCCAGGCTGTCAAGGACCCTTTCTGAAACCCCTCTTTCTTGGCTGTTAATCCTTCAATTCAAGTTGATGCCCCCAAAGGGTGTTGAGGGTTGGGTTTTTGTTCTCTTACTGTTTACTTTTGTTCTCTTACAGTTTAAAGAATTTTTCCCATTATCATGCTAAGGGAGCCTGCCGTTTACACCCAGGCTCTTTCCAGGATTCTATACAAAGGATTAGGTGGGGGCTGGCTTCCGGAGGGAGGAGCTACTCGCTCATCTGGCGATCTTGGAGAAGAAGGACACCCCGTCTCCAGACTACGCGGTCGAAAAGCAGGGGA
>WBND01001848.1:8356-35569 GCA_013398595.1 Tychaedon coryphoeus
TGGAGGCATGGTCATTTGGGTGGTGAGTGGCATGTGGTCAGTGGATAAAGTCAGTGGGTGTGGTCAGTCAGGGGATGATCAGTGCATCAGCTGATCCTATTTCTGTTTGCTCATTCCTGCTCTGATGAGGACGGATCCTCAGCCACTTGGAGGATGCTGATGAATTTTACTACTCCAGAGGCCTCTTCTTTCTTGAGCTCTTCAGTTCAGGAATTCAGTGACAAAGGCTCATAAACATTTGTTAAAAACACCAGAAGAAGAAAAGCCTCTGGGAATAATTTAAGTTTTCAACTCTTTAGTGGTTAATGAAATAGATTTTCAAAAGTGTATTACAAATGAATATACTATACTGAAAACAATGCAGAGAGAAGTGTTTTCTCCTGGTTCTTCCCCTGTTTATAGATGGATATCAGAACTGTCCAATTGATATTGACCCCCAGCACCTTCTAATGCAGTCTGAATAGATATGAAAATCAAGACCCTTCATGGCTGACAATCAATCAGACTTTGTCCCCATCCCCATTCCCTCCTCACCATTCCCTCATCCAACCCCTGGGATTGCTATGGGTCAGGAATGGTGTGGCCAGCAGGACCAGGGCAGTGAATCTTCCCCTGTGCTCAGCACTGGTTGAACAGCACTTTGAGTGCTGTGTCCAGTTCTGGGTCCCCAAATTTAGGAAGAACATGGAGGGGCTGGAGCATGTCCAGAGAAGGGCAACAAGGTTGGTGAGGGTTCTGAACACGAGTCCTGTGAGGAGCGGCTGAGGGAGGTGGGGATGTTTATCCTGGAGAAGAGGAGGCTCAGAGGAGACCTCACCACTCTCTACAACTCCATGACAGGAAGGTGCAGCCAGGTGAGGATTGGGCTCTTTTCAAAAGGAACAGTGAGAGGACAAGAGGACACAGCCTTAAAGCTGGAGGGAAGGTTTAGGTTGGACATTAGTAAATACTCTTCACAAAATGTGATTGGGCATTTGAATGGGCTGCCCATGGAGGTGGGTGAGTCATCATCTTCGGAAGTGTTCCAGGAAAGACTGGATGTGGCACTGAGTGCCATGGTCTGGGTGATGAGGTGATGTTAGGTCACAAGTTGGACTTGATGCTCTCAAAGGTCTTTTCCAGCATGGGTGATTCTGTGATAATTGTGACACTGCAGGGCCTCGTGGAAGTGAGAGGACCAGAGTGACTCTGTGTATGACACGGCACCACAGAGCCAAGGGGCCACTGTGACACTGTAGGGCTACATGGAAGCAAGGAGTCCATTGTGACAGTCTGGGTCCTCGTGGAACCACAGAGGCCACAGTGACACTGCAGGGCCTTGTGGAACCAAGGGGCCATTGTGCTACTGCAGAACCAAGGAGAGCCTTGTGAGAGCCTGGGGCCCAATGGAATCGAGGGGCCATTGTTCCACTGCAAGGACTCTTGGAACTAAAGGAAAAATTGTGACACTGTGGTGCCCCATGGAACCAAGGGTCCCCCATGACACTGCAGGATCTTGTAGAACCAGGGCTCCATTGTGACACTGCAGAACCAAGGAATTCATGGTGGCTCTCGGAGGCCTCGTGGAACCAAGAGGCCTCTGTGACACTGCAGGACCATGTGGGACCATGCAGAGCCTTGTGACAGAGCAGGACCTCGTGTGATGATGGGGCCATTGTGACACTGCAGGGCCCCATGGAACCAAGGGGCCAGTGTTGCTCCCCAGAGACTCCTGGAATGAAGGAAACATGTTTGACACCATGGTGCCCCTTGGGACCAAGAGGCCATTGCGACACTGTGGAACCAAGGAGAGCATTGCTGCACTGCAAGACCTCATGGAACCAAGGATCCACTGTGACACTGCAGGGCCTTGGGGTACCAAGGCACCAATGTGACACTGGGGGACCCAAGGATCCAAGAGACTTTGTGACACTTCAGGGCTGCAGTCCTGGCGACAAGTAAAGCAGAGGGGGGGATGGGAGCCCAGCTTCCAAGAGAGCCTCTTGGAAAGCACGAGCCCCTGAAACAAAAGAACCGTCCCCTCTTTCTGAGAGCCTCCCCGGAGGCTGCGAGGACCAATCAGAGACCTGGGTTGGTGATTGACAGCCCAGGAAACCAATTAGAAGGCTGTATCGCTTTCACAAATCACAGGGAAGAAAGAGTTAGTTTGGTCTTTTGCCTTCTGGTCAGGGAGGAGAGCAGGAGCCCGCGGGGCTCCGAATTCGGCCCGGCCCGGCCCAGCCCAGCCCGGCCCGGCCCCTTGCGCGGCCCAAGCCCCTGCAGGGAGGAGGGCCCGGCCCCGGATTGCTCCGGGGTGGACCCGGCTTGGCTCGGTCCCGCACCCGGGCCCCGGGGAGGGGGCACCCCCCGCATTTCGGCATGGCAGGGCTCAGCGTGGCCCTGGCCCCACACAGCCGGCCCAGCTCGGACCGGACCGGCCCCAGCCCTGGCCCAGCGGGCCCGCGTGGCCCCAGCTTGGTGAGGATTTATCTCGGCATGGCTTTCTCTCTTCATGCGGCATGGCCGAGCGGGGGATGGGGGAGCCACCAAAGGCTCTCCTTTCCCCCATGTTCTGGGAGAAGAGGCTTCCAGATGGCCGCGTGGCGGAAAGAAGTCCAGCCTTCTGCACGTGGTCCCAGCGACCACATTTTTCCCAGAGTGGTTTTAGCCGAGCTTTTCCAATTTTTTTTTTTTGATACAAGTTTAACTGTTAGTGCCTGGATGAGACTCTAGATCTCCTGAGCTTCCTGGAATGAAAGGAGTAAAGCAAGAAGAATTTCAAAAGTTAGCAGAATGAAGACGAAGTTCTAATGAAAAGAGAGATGGAAAAGTCGCCACTGATAAGTAGCTTAAAACCTTTTCTGTGGGCTTTAAGGGGACTGTGACTACACTAAAATTCCTTTAAACTGTGAAATGTACTTGGGGAGGTTTAGGTGCTGGAGAAAAAGACTTTTTGCCTTGGGAAAATGGAACTCTCTGTTTAGGGACTGAAATATAAACAGAGACATTTAATAGAGAAAAGATGAAGAGAATTTTGTTTTCCAGAAGCCTGCCTTTAAAATGACACCCCATGTATTTCAGCAACCCATAACACAGCTCTAGAAGGACTGTGAGAATGGGAGGAAGTAAAAATCATAATTTGTAAGTTCCTGACTGGATGCAAGTTATGAGGGTAAGACACTCCCTAAGCCTAAACCAAAAGAAGGGACTTTTTCTCTCTAGAGTAAACTGAAATAATTATTTAAGTAAGAAACTGACTGAAGTGTTCTCTGTATGTTGCTAATATGAGGAAAGGGGGAGGAGGGAGTAATCTAGACATCTCATTCTGAATTGTTTTGTGTTATTAATAAATTTCTATTTATACCCTTTTAAGTTTTAAGCCTGCTTTGTCTTTACTCCTAAATTCAATCCCCAAGAGAAATTTAGTCTATTAAAATTGGCAAATCCCAGTCACACCGTGACACCTGCATGGAACCGTAGTGACAAAAAGTTGGAGCGGGAGTGTTGATTTGCTGCAGGATAGGAGGGCTCTGCAGAGGGGCTTGAACAGGCTGGATCTAGGGCCCAAATCCAATAAGGTCAGGTTCAACAAGACCAAGTGTCGGATCCTGCACTTTGGCCACAACAACCCCTGCAGCGCTACAGGCTGGGGACAGAGTGGCTGGAAAGGGGCCAGGCAGAAAGGGACATGGGGGCGCTGATGGACAGCAGGCTGGACATGAGCCAGCAGTTTGACCAGGTGGCCAAGAATGCTAATGGCACCTGGTCTGGATCAGGAATTGTGTGGCCAGCAGGAGCAGGGCAGTGATTGTTCTTCTATACTGGACACTGGTTCGGCAGCACCTCGAGTGCTGTGCCCACTTCTGGGCCCCCAATTTAGGGAGGACATGGAAGGGCTAGAGCGTGTCCAGGGAAGGGCAACAAGGCTGGTGAGGAGTCTAGAACACAAGTCCTGTGAGGAGGGGCTGAGGGAGATGGGGTCGTTTATCCTGGAGAAAAGGAGGCTAAGGGAGAGACACTGTGGTGTCAGGGCACAGGGTGGACTTGATGATTTCCAAGGCCTTTTCCAGCCTGGCTGATTCTGTGATTCTCTAAAACCACCCCTGGAGCAGCTGCAGGATGAGCCCTGGGCCTCCTCTTCAGAAGGTCCAGCAGCCCAGGTCCCTCAGCTTCTCCACATAGGCCCCAAAGCCCATCCTGTCAGTTCTGCAGAGCTTCTCCAGCCCCTCCTCATTGCCCAGAACAGGGAGCCCCACACCCAGACACACCAGCCTAGATGTGCCCCCCTGGCCTGTGGTGCCTCTGGCAAGGGAGCAGCACAAGGCACTGCAGGACTGCAGATAATTCCTGAAGCCCTTACAGGATGATCCTGCTCCCCAAGGAATGTTCCCATGGTTCCAATCCAGGAACTGAAATCAGGAGTGGGGCCAGAGAGGAAAGGGCAAACAGGGATGGGCTGTTTAGAGCGGAGGGAACAGAGGTAGTCAAGAGGAAGGAATCTAGAACAGGAATGAAGAAACAAAGCAAAGAAGGAAAGGATATTCTCGGGGCAAATTGGGGGTGTCCGTCAGGCAGCCCTGGCTCTGAGCAACAACGTCTGCAGTGCCAGGACAGGAAACTCACAGCTCATGGGAACAAATTTTCTGGCTGAATTCAGAGGCCACAACAAACCTGAATGATTTCCCTCCCATCCCCCAGCCCTTGCTGGCCCAGGGCTGACGGCATTTGTGCTCACTCAGCTCCATCTCCCCACAGCAGCACCATGATGGTGCTGATGCCTGCTCTGTGCAATGCGAACAGGGGTTCCTGAGCCAGTGCTGCCATGTCTGTGCCTGCAAGGATGCGGCACCTGTGTGAACTGGGGGAGAGGCCAGGGCTGCAGAGGGGGGATGTTGTTGGCAGGTGCATGAGGACGCTCTGGGACGCTGCCCTGGGGTGTCCAGTGCAGTGGGGATGGATCAGCCCCTGCTCTGCTGCTCCTTGCCAGGCTCTCCCCCTTGCATGGCCCTTGCAGAGCACCAGCCATGCTGTTTGCCCCCAGCCTGCCCACGGCCAGCCTGGGGCTGCTCACAGGGGTTTTCTCTGCTCAACATTGTCCTGGCCAAGTGTTCTGGAGAGAGCCTGGGCAAGGAGCCTGGAGCCCCCAGGCCCTGCCCTGAGGCGTCAGCGCTGCCCCAGAAGTGCCCATGGCCTGTCCCTGCTGCAGCCCCGGCACTGCCACCCCCAGGGCTTTGCCCAGCCCCAAGAGCACTCAGGCCCTGCAGCAACACGAGGGGCAGGAGGGCAGCGGGACAGTGGCACAGGAGCAGCACTGGCAACACCAAGTGCTGCTGCTGCTGCTGGGCACAGCTGCTGTGCCAGCACTGATCTGCCCCAGCTGTGCACACAGACATTGCTGCTGCAGCTCCAGAGAAGGGAACAAAAAAGGCATCTCTGGAGAAAACTTTGTTGGGAGATCTTTTCGTTCATTTAAAGCCACTGAAGGCACAACTCCTCATTGACACAGTCTGTGGGCCACAGGGATGGTGGAGAGAAAGAAAATGACAAATGGCAGAAAGAATGGCACTTCTTTGCGAAGAGTATTAAGAAACAAAACAAAGGAAAAAAGATCCACAACCAAACCAACAAAAAGTACCAAAAATTACTCTATTACGTGTGATTTGTGTAAATTTGCCAGCAGCTTAATGTTTCTGAAATATTTCAGTCATCCGTCTCCACATTGCAGCCTTGAGCTCCTGGCTCCTCAGGCTATAGATGAGGAGGTTCGGGGCTGGAGGCACCACTGAGTACAGAACCGATAGTGCCAGATCCAGGGATGGGGAGGACATGGAGGGGGGCTTCAGGTAGGTAAATGTGGCAGTGCTGAGGAACAGGGAGACCACGGCCAGGTGAGGGAGGCAGGTGGAAAAGGCTTTGTGCCGTCCCTGCTCAGAGAGGATCCTCAGCACAGCCCTGAAAATCTGCACATAGGAGAAAACAATGAACACAAAGCAATCAAGTGCTAAACAAACACTAAAAGCAAGAAGACCAAGTTCCCTGAGATAGGATTTGGAGCAGGAGAGCTTGAGGATCTGTGGGATTTCACAGAAGAACTGGCCCAGGTCATTGCCCTGGCATAGGGGCAGGGAAAATGTATTGGCTGTGTGCAAGAGAGCAATGAGAAAGGCACTGGCCCAGGCTGCTGCTGCCATGTGGGCACAAGCTCTGCTGCCCAGGAGGGTCTTGTAGTGCAGGGGTTTGCAGATGGACACATAGCGGTCATAGCACATGATGGTCAGGAGGGAAAATTCTGATCCAAGGAAGAAGACAAGCATAAACACCTGTGTAGCACATCCAGCATAGGTGATGTTCCTGGCCATCTCTCCTGCAGGCTGTGCCCCCTGTGCGAGCTGCTCCTCTTCCCTGGCCGGCTGCACATGCCCATCTCGCTGTACCCCCCAGCATTTCTCAGCCCAGCATTTCTGTGCCCTCCCTGGACTCCCTGCACCCGGTGCTGCCGGCTCCTGGCACACAGAGCCATGGCATGGCCCAGCCACACTGGGACACCTCAGCCACCAACATTCTGCCCTGGGAGGGACTTTTCTGTTTCCTCAGGCTGAACCTTCCAGGCTGCACTTTGGAGAGGTTTCCTTCTCTTCACATTTGCAAGGAAAGCTCTGTCTCCTGCAGTTCACAAACAGGGAAGGGATGGTGGGAGTTGTGGTGGTCAGAGGGTGTTTGGAGTACATTGATTGATTTTTAAAATATTCTGTGGAAGATTGAGGGGCATTAACCATTCCCAGAGAGCCTGTCAGCAATGCCAGGAGCACCTGGGAAGGGCAAGGAGAGAGAGCCAGCCCTGAGTAAAAGCCTTTCCCTGGCCAGCCCTGCACAGCCCCTCCCAGGCAGAACCAGGGCAGGACAGTGGCCCTCAGGCCCTGGTCAGCAGGGAATGGCACATGGCAGGAGAGATGCCCTTCATGTCTGGTGCTGCTCTGCCAGCCTAGGAGGGCACTGAGGGCCCCAAGCCCCAGGCTGAGGGCTGTGCTGGCTGGGAGGGGACACCAGAGCTGTGCTGCTCAGGGCAGTGTCTGCCCTGCAGGGCAGGGCTGGCAGGTGCCACATCTGCCCTGCAGCAGTGCTTCCCTCAGCACTGCCTCCCTCCCTCCCTGCCCATGGCTCTGCTGCTGGAGCTGTCCCAGCCCGAGTTGTTCCTGTGGCCCTGGGCTCCTTCCCTGCCAGAGCTGCCAGAGCCCAACCCAGCCCCTGGGCCAGCTCTGCCCTGCAGCTACTCAGGGGTGCAGGGATTAAAGAACAGCTCCCCCAGGCCTGGGCGCCATGGAAAGGTGATGCTGGATGGATCTGGAGGCTGGGGAGGTGGAGGCACCTGCTGAGGCTCCCAGGAACACTCAGTATGATGGTTTAAGAGCCTCAGCCCCTGCTCTGCACTGCACAGCTGAGTTTCCATTCCTACCAAGCTGAGTCTGGAAAAAGTGGCAGCATAGATTCAGGAAAGCAGAGACTCAAGCAGGAAACTCCTGACTTGAATGAGCTCATGAAAAGTACCCTCTGAAATGATCTGGGCATGAGGTGGAGCTCATAACCTCCCTGGCCCATACATCACCCTCTGCACAGCAGGAACTGCCCTGGCAGGAGTCACTCCCTGCACCTGCAGCTCCCTTCCACCGTCCATGCGGAGCTCCCAGGCAGGCTGAGAGCTGCCCCTGGCAGGTGGCACATCTCCTGGGCTGTCCAAGAGCCCTCAGGGCTGCAGGAGCTGCTCTGCAGGACAGCCCTGGGCAGCCCTGGCTGCAGCCCCAGCTTCAGCCCCTGCAGCTGTCCCTGGCAGCAGGAGCCATCCTGCCCTGTCCCTCTGACAGTGCCCAGGGCAGCCCTGCTCTGCAGCACATCCTCCTCTTCCTCCTGTGCCTCAGAGAAACTGGGAGAGTCCTACTCAATCATCCCCCAGGCTGTGGGCTGTGCTGGCTCCAGGAGATCCCTCCAGGAGCACAGGGGACATTGCCCTGCACCCACAGACTCACCATGTCCAGGACTCTGAAGATGTTTCCCCCAAATGAAGTCTCAGCTCAATGTCTTCCCAGTGCTGATTGCCTTTAGCCTGTCTGTGCCTGGCTCCTGTCCCCTCAGTGCCTGCAGGCAGTGCCCTCAGCCCTGCTGGGCTGGGAGAGGAGCTGCTCCTCTTCAGAAATGTCTTTTTGAAGGTTTTCTTGGTTTACCTTGGGAACTGCCTCTGTGCCAGGAGACACTACAGAAGGACTTTAATTTCTCTCTCAGGAATTTGTTCTATTTTAAATTAGATTCAGTCCCTGAGAGAGTGTTTTTCAAAAAAACCACTCAAGAGCTCAAATTCAAAATTGAAATTTCGAAGTTTCTTAAACTTTTATATGGGTCCCACTGAGAGACAGGACTGAGAAAATGCTCCAAGGTTCCAGTTAGAGCAGAACAATGGAGGCATTGGTGACAGGTGGGAACAAGGCAAGTAAAGGTGTCTCTGATGCTGAGCAAACCTGGATGTGTTTCAGGAATGCAAAGGGCCAAGGCCTGAGCCCCAGCCCCTGCCAAGGCAGATCCTGTCCCTCCCTCATTGCTCAGGGCTCTTCCCGGGGCACTGGGCTCTGGGGATGTGCAATGCCAAGGGCAGGACCATGGGGCGGCCCCTGCCAGGCTGCTGAGCAGGGACAAGGAGGCAATGAAGCCCCAGCACAGCAAGGCTCACTTGTCCCCTGCTGGCCAAGGGCCCAGGGCCAGCAGCCATAGCCCAAGTGCTGCAGGAGTTGGCTGTGGCAGGGCCTTTCAGCTACTGCCCATCCCTGTGTCCTCTGCAGCCCAGGCTGTCCTACGGTGTCCATGCCCTGCGCCTCTGTCTCTGCAGGCTGTCGTCATGGCCTGGCTGCCCCACCTGGCTGGCCCCTTCCTTTGCTGACAGCTCTGCATCCTGCCTGCCTCTGCCTGGCCACACAAAGCCTTGGTCTTGATACCAAAATGGTTAATTCAATTTTTACTGTGCCTGTGAAATTTTAGCACAGGAACAAGACATGCAAGGGGCCCTAGCAGGGAGCACTGGAAGAGAAGATGACGTCATGTGGCACAAGGGTGTAGTGACAGGGAAAAAAAACAAGGACTGAATTTGGAACTTGGGTGGGTTTTATGAAAATGGGTAAATTGTAATACATATGTAGGTACTAAATATAGAAACACACTTGTAGAACAACATGTCTATGTAAGTTTAGGAGTTATCTCCTGCTCGACCTGAGGCCTGAAAAAATGATGCCCTCTTTGAAACCAAAATAGTGTTACGGAGTCTTATTCTGTTATTTCAGAGATTTGGTGATAGCGGGGCATTACAGAACCAAGGAGTCAACTGGGACACTATGGAACCTCAAGGAACAAAGTGACCCTTTGACACTGTGGGAGCTCATGGAACCAAAATCCATTTTGACGGAGGAGGCCACATGGAACCTATGGTCCATTGTGACACTGTGGATCCAAGGACACCATTGTGGCACTGAGAAACCTCATGGAACCAAAAGTACATTTTGACAGAGAAAGGCCTCATGGAACAAGGGTCCATGGTGACACTTTGGAGCCACATGGAACCAATGGTCCATTGTTATACTGCAGATCCAAGGAGGTCATGGTGACACTGTGGAACCTCATAGAATCAAAGTTACCATGTTATACTACAGAATCTAATGGGAAAAAAGGTTACACGGTGACATAGCAGAACGGTTGCTGAGAATATGAAAGCTCATGGAACCAGAAGTCCATTGTGACCAAGAGGCCATTGTGGCACTGTGGATCCAAGGAAACCAATTTGACACTGACAGAATTTATGCAACCAACAGTCCGTTGTGACATTGCAGGGCCTCATGGAACATTAAAGACTACTATGACATACAATCACAGAATTAACAAGGTTGGAAAAGACCTTGGAGATCATCAAGTCCAACCTGTGACCTAACACCACCTCATCAACTAAACCATGGCTCTGAGTGCCATGTCCAGTCGTTTTTAAATGCCGCCAGGGACAGTGACTCCACCACCTGCCTGGGCAGAAGATTCCAGTGCCCAATCACTCTTTCAGTGAAGAAGGTTTTCCTGATGTCAAACCTAAACTACCTCTGGCTCATCTTATGACTGTGCCCTCTTGTTCTGTCAGTGGTTGCCTGGGAGAAGAGACCAACCCCCACCTGACCACAACCTCTGTTCAGGTGATTGTAGAGAGTCTCACTGGAGACCATTGTAGCCATTGGGGCCATTGTAACATGGCAGGGCCTCATGGAATCAAGGGGACAGCAGTGACAGTGTGGGGATCCATGGGACGAAGGGGCCATTCTGACACGGTGGAACTAAGGAGGCCTTTGTTGCACTACAGGGCATCATGGAACCAAAGAAATAATGATGACACTTTGAGGCCTCGTGGAACCAAAGGACTATTGTGGTGCTGCAGGGCCTCATGGAACCAAGGGCGCAAAAGCGACACTGTGAGCTCCAAGGCACCAAGGGGGCATTCTCATACTGCTTAACCAAGGAGACCATTGTGACATTATGGGGCATCATGGAACCGAATGTCCATTGTGACACAGCATGGCATCATGGAACCATGGGGGACATTTTTGCAATTTGAGTCTTTGTGAAACAAATGGGTCATTGTGGCATTTCAGGGCCTTATGAAATCAAGGAAACCATAGTGACACTATGGGGCTCAATGGAACCAGGAGGCCACTGTGACGCTGTGGGGTGTCACAGAATCAATGGTTTGTTGTGACACTGCAGGGCCTCATGGAATCATGGAGACTATTGTGACACTTTGCAGCCCCATGGAACCAAGGAACCATTTTGGCGCTATGGGTCCCCTCATGCCAAGGGGCAGTTGTCAGACTGAGTGGCACCATTGAACCAAGGAGTCCATTGTGACACTACAGGGCCCCTTGGAACTGAGGATTCATGTGACAAAGTGGGCCCCCATGGAACCAAAGTTCCATTGTGACTTTGCAGGGCCTCATGGAATCCTGGAGGCCACGATGACACTTTGAGGCCTCGTTGTATCAAGGGGCTCTGCAGGGCCTCATGGAACCAAGGAGACCCTTCTGCCATTGTGAGTCCCCATGGAAGCAAGGGTCCATTGTGATACTGTGGTGTGGGAAATGCAGGCAAGGAGAGCTCTCAGGGCCTTGTGCATACAGGATCAGAGACAGAGATGGGTACAAGGTTTGACCTAAGACCTTGGAGAAGGTTTAGAGTATTAGAGCATTAAAGTGAAACAGACATGAAACAAGAATATAAGTTGGTAGTTTAAGTAAAACTGTATTTTAAGCAAACATATGTATTACGTAAGCGAAACAATATATTAAATAGGATAGTAAAAAATTTTGAAGTTTAGCAGTAGAACCTGTTATAAAGTTAGTTAGAAGTTTATGATGTATCAATGTAAGTTTGTAAAGTGTTATATGATTGGTTGAAAAATGATGCATTTCTGCAAAGCCATGAGAAGCAAAGCAATTAATGATTGGTGTAAAAAGAGGCTAGTATTTGAGGAAGAATTTGATTGGCTAAAAAACTAAAATAAAGGGTTGTAACTAAGAATTAGGCAGCTTCTAATATTATGGCATTGGAGCTAACACCTTTAAGGTCTCCCCGTTCTATGAGACTGATGCAATAAAGCAATAAACCATCTTTTGCAATGTCTCCCAGTTGCCCTATCTCTTATATAATATTAATGTCCCAATAGGGATATAAGAACATCATATTTACCCTATTGAAATCAATGGGGGTATAAGGACAACAGGTCTACTGTACTAAAGTCAATAGAAATTTAAGGAAACAAGGTTTACCCCATCTAAGTCGATTTGGATCTATGGTCACCAGGTCTACCCTGTTGAAGTCAAAAGGGATTTAGGGACACCAGATCTATCCTTTAACGTCAGTGGGGATTTTGCAGACATTTGGTGCTAAAATGGGTAAATGTGGGGAAATTTGGGGGAAATCTTGGGCTGAATTCTGGGAATTTCTGCTCCAAGATCGTGGTGCTGATGCTCTGGAAGCCCTGGATGAATTCCTGGAAGCCAATCCCTAATCCATAATCCCACAGCTGCAGATCATGCTGGAACTGTGCCTCCAGGTAAACCCAAAAACCTCCGATTTCAGCCCAAAATCTGGGAATTCCGAATCTCAAATCAGGATTTTTAGCACCAAAAATTTTGGGACATCAGGCCTACCCATTGAAGTCAATACAGATTTAGCGACATTGGGTCTGCGTATCAATAGGGCTTGGTGGGGAAGGGTTACTGGTTAAACTGGGAGCACTAGGAGGGCTAAGGGGGAGCACTGGGGGAGGAGCTGGAACCACTGGGGGGGAACTAGAAGCACTGGAAGGGAGGAAAGGGGGAAACTGGGAAAACTGGGGATCTGCTGGGTGAACTGGGAGAACTAGGAGGGCAAATTAGTCAAACCAGGAGCTATTCTGGGAGCACTGAGTCAGAACTAGGTCCAGTGGGAAGGATTAGTGGAGATAAATTTGAATTAACAGAACACCAGGTCTCCCCCATTGAAATCAATAGGGATTGAAGGATACCAGGTCTAGCATTAAAGTCAAAAGCAATTTTTAAGGACATCAAGTCTACCCTGTCAAAATAATGAGGATTTAGGGACACAAATTTTGGGGGACTGTAGTAATACTGAACAAGTTTAGGCCACAGTGGACTTGTCTAAACAAATCCAGGCCTTGCTCTGTATTGTGTGCACCAGCCAAACTATATTTAGCTGCTTTTCTCCATGTTTTGCTGCCTAGTTGTTTTTCTGCATATTTTACTGTTCTCTCACATGCTTAGCTGTTTTCTGTATATTTCTTAGTTTAGACCAGTGTTTATAACAGTTGCACTTCATGAGCCATTTTCAGGTGTTTTTCAACAGCTTGTTGAGACCCTTCAAGGCTACTGAAATATAAACTATGCTAAATCGGGAGAGAAGGAGCTGAAAAACAGAATGCTGAGATTAGAAAACCCAAGATAAAGGTGGGCAGCGAAGCTTTTGACAATCACCAATCATTGCCTCTAGGGGGCTCATGCAGGGCGCATGAACATCATAGAACCATCAATCAAGAAATGCATGATCGCATAGATAGTAGTTTTAAAATATATAACTAGGGCTAAAAAGTAAACAATAAAATGGCTTCTGCATAATCATATTTGTTTTCTGTCCAGAAGTCCTGTTCCTCCCACAGGGGACCCCAGGGTTTTTGGTACTTTCAAGTGTCCAAGGGGTACTCAGGTGCACCCGGGTGATTTCTGGGGGTACACAGGTGTACCCAGGTGATTTTGGGGATATCCAGGTGATGTTTGGAGCACCCAAGCATCCTGTCTCACCTTGACGGGCTGGGAGAAGATGGCCACTCTTTCATCCTCCTGGTCGACATGCACACAGATGACCCTCAGCAGTAGAGGCGGGGGGGCTGTCAGAGGGCACCGCAACATTCAGGGGTAGCCCAAAACTCCAGGTGACTGCCCCAGGGATGGGAGGGAGCCCTGAGTTACCCTGGGAGAGGATGCAGCACAGGTACACCCAGGCGATTTGGTCTGTGGGGTCGGTGAAGGCAGTGTTCTGCACCAGGTCCAGCTCTGACAGGGGCAAACAGGGCACCCCAAAATCTCAGGGGAGCAGCGGGGTCACCTAAATTGATTAATGGCAAAACTTTATAACCCACCAAGTAAGTTACAGGTATTTATTCTATTTAGCACTGAGGTGTGTGGGGGATAGCTCCTCTAAAAACATGCACACCTTTGGCGACTTGAGCCTCTTTTTTTATTCTCTACAAACTAGGGTTGCACAATGCACCTAATACATATTCATTACCTAACCCCACCTGTCCCTGCTTAGTATTAAAATTAGCTCCACACCTCTTAGTGACTGCGCACTGCTCCTTGTTGGTCGCTCTGGTGGTCATCTGGGGTCTTTGGGATGAAGGAAACAGTCTTCCTCTCAGTTGAACTTTTCACTTCACCTTCTTTGCACTCTACCCCCCAGCATTTCTCAGCCCAGCATTTCTGTGCCCTCCCTGGACTCCCTGCACCCAGTGCTGCTGGCTCCTGGCACACAGAGCCATGGCATGGCCCAGCCTCATGCTGGGACACCTCGGCCACCAACATTCTGCCCTGGGAGGGACTTTTCTGTTTCCTCACCTCCAGGCTGAACCTTCCAGGCTGCACTTTGGGGAGTTTTCCTTCTCTTCCCACTTGCAAGGAAAGCTCTGTCTCCTGCAGTTCACAAAGAGAGAAGGGTTGGTGGGAGATGTGGTGGTCAGAGGCTGCCTGGGGTGCAGTGACCACGAAATTATTGAGTTTTTAAATATTCTGTGAAAAAAGGAGGAATATCAACAGTACTTCTACACTGGACTTAGAGAGAGAACACTTTGGCCTATTCAAGATGCAGATTTGGGGATAACTGAATCAGGTACTGATTTTTTTAAGAGAAACAGCCCTTAAAAACAAAGATTTCTAGAAAGGATGGCACCACTTCAAGAAAGAAATCTTGAAGGAACAGAAGCAGACTGTCCCTCTGTGCCAAAAGTGATCTAGTGAGGAAAATGCCTGGGTGGGCTGGGCATGGAGCTTTTTCCAGGATCTCACAGAAAAAAGAAGCTGCATCACCTTTGGACAGAGGGGCAGGCAACTCAGGAACACTTTAAGGATGTTGTTAGGTCTTGAAGAAAGAAAGGTAGAGAAGCGAAATTTTAGTAAGGGCTTAACTTGGCCACTTCTGTGGAATATTACAAAAATGATTTTATAAATACATTATTGGAAAAAGGAGGGACAAGGAGAACATCCATTCCTTATTCAATGTGGGGGGTAATATAGTAAATATAGATGAGGAAAAGTCTGAGGTATTTAACACCTTTGTTGCCTCAGTTTCCAACAAAAGGACAGGTTGTCCTCAAGACAAGTGCTCTCCTGAGCTGGTAGATGGGGTCAGGGAGAAGAACAGACCCCTGTAATCCAGGAGGAAGCAGCTGGGGACCTGCTGAGCTACTCAGATGCTCACGGGTGTCTCTGGCAACAGGTAAGATCCATCCTAGGGTGATGAGGGAGCTGCTGGATGAGCTCCCCAAGCTGCTCTCCATCATTAAGCATCAGTCCTGGCTCACCAGAGAGGTCCCAGAGGAATGGAGGTGCAAATGTGAGCCCATCCCAAAGAAGGGCTGGAAGAACTCCTGGGGAACCTGGGGAACTCCAGGCCTGTCAGCCTGACCTCGGTGCCCGCCAAGGTGATGGAACAGATCACCTTGAGTGCCATCACAGGGCACCTACAGGATGGCCAAGGAATCAGAGCCAGCCAGCATGAATTTAAGAGGAGCAGGTTGTTCCCAATCTCCTTGTATGACCAGATGACTTGCATGGTGAAAGCGGGAATTGCTGTGGATGTTTTGTGCCTGCGCTTCAGAAAAGACTTGACACTGTGAGACACAGGATTCCCTGGAAAAGCTGTATCCCACTGCTTGGACAGGTTTAGTCTTTGCTGGGTTAAGAACTGGCTGGATGCTTGGCCCAGAGACTGGTGGGGATGGTGCTGTTTCCAGTGTGTGTCCAGTCACCAGTGGTGTCCCAAACTGATCAGTGTTTGGCCCAGTCCCATTTAACATCATTATTGATAATCTAGAGGTGGAGACTGAGCCCACCATCAGCAAATTTGCACATAACACCAAGATGGGTGTGAGTGTGGATCTGCTGGAGGAAGGACATGAAAGGGTTGGAGCGTGTCCAGAGAAGGGCAACAAGTCTGGTGAGGGGTCTGGAACACAAGTCCTGCGAGGAGTTGCTGAGGGAGCTGGGGGTGTTTATCTTGGAGAAGAGGAGGCTTCGAGTAGACCTCATCACTCTCTACAGCTCCCTGACAGGAGGTAAAGCTAGGGGGCTCCTTCCAGGGAACAGTGAGAGGACAAGAGGACACAGCCTTAAGCTACACCAGGGGAGGTTTAGGCTTGACATTAGTAAATATTATTAATAGAAAGGGTGATTGGGCATTGGAATGGCTGCCCAGGGAGGTGATGAAGTCGCCATTGTTGGAGGTGTTTCAGGAGAGACTGGATGTGGCACTGAGTGCCATGGTCTGGGTGACAAGGCAATGTTGGATCTCGAGTCGGACTTCATGATTTCAGAGGTCCTTTCCAACCTTGTTGATTCTGTGAATCTGTGATGCTTGTGACACTGTAGGGTCCCAGGGAAGCAAGGTCCCATTGTGGCATTGTGGGGCTAAAGGGAACCAAGGTCCGTTGATGACTCTGGGTTTTTGTGGAACCATAGAGGCCACAGTGACACAGCGGGCTTTGTTGAACCAAGGGGCCATTTTTACACTGCAGGGACTCGTGGAGCTAAGGGAGCAATTTTGACACCTAGTGCCCCCTGGAACTAAGGGGACACTGTGATATCACAGGGCCTCATGTACTTAGACACCACAGTGACACTAATACTGCAGGGTGTCATGGAACCAAGAATCCATTGTGACACTGCAGGATCTCGTGTAAGCAAGGGTCGATTATGACCCTGTGCAAACGAGGAGTCCATTGTGACACTCTGGAGCCTTAAGGAATTCAGGGGGCCCTGTCATTCCTTGGAGCCTCATGAAATCAAGGAGACAGTTGTGACATTTTTGGCCTCATGGAAACACGGAGTCCATTGTGGCACTGTGGAACCTCTTGTAACAATGGGACCATGGTGACACTGCAGGGCCTCATGGAACCAAGGGCCAGTGTTACTCTTTGGGGCCTCATGGAAGCACAGAGAACACTTTGATACTGCTGGACCTCATATAACCAAGCGGCCATTGTGACACTGCAGGGACTTGTGGAACGAAGGAAAAAATTTTGACACCATGGTGCCTCATGGGACCAAGAGGCCACTGGGACACTCTGGAACCAAGGAGAGCATTGCTGCACTGTGAGACCTCATGGAAACAAAGTTTCCTTGTGAAACTGCAGGGCCTAGTGAAACAAGGATGCATTGTGACACTATAGACCTTCATAGAATTGCGAAGACCATTGCATCACCTCAGGACCTCATGGAACTGTGCTGACACCAAGTAGGTGTCCTGGTTTCTGGGACAGGTGCCTGCCAAAAAAGGCAGAAACTCCTTTCTTGAAGCAGAGAATTTGAAATTAAGGACTCTAAGGCAGAGATAATGGTAGAAATAACAGCTCTTTACTAATATATCTAACCGCACAAGCAGAAAACAACAGCAGTTATTAAAATTACCAACAAAAACAGAAGAAATAACCCAGTTCCAGTCCTTTCTTTAGTCCCGGACACACGCAGTGTGTGTTTGCTCCCGGTGGTGTAGCACACATGGTAGCGCCGGCCCAGCTGTGGGGGGGCGGGCAGGGCACAGCCAGCCCAGCTGCGGGCGAGCGGGCAGCAGCGGCTGTCCTGTGTCCCAGGTGGAAACAGGCTAGAAGGGGTAGCGCCTCGCTCACCGGTTAGTCTCTGGTGGTTAGCAGTGTCTCTGAGGTAACAGGGCAGATGCAGGACAGCTGATTGCAGAGGGATCCACTTTCCTGGCTCCTCGCCACATGCGCGCAAACGGGGGGGTCCCTCCTGCACCGAAATCCGCCGGAAACACGAGTGCCCCCCCCACCCCGGAAGCACGCATGCCCCTCGGGAAGCCCCACTCCACCCTACCCGCCCGCATCACAATGGGAAAAATTCTCCAAACTCACACAGTAAAAAGAAACAAAAACTCAATCCCCAACAGAAGGCTAAAAGTGTGGATCTCCTGGAGGGTAGGATGGCTCTGCACAGGGACCTGTGGCTGGATCCAGGGCCCAAATCCAACAAGGTGTGGTTTAATAAAACCAAGTGCCGGGTCCTGCACTTTGGCCACAACAACTCCTGCAGTGCTCCAGGCTGGGGACAGAGTGTCAGAACAGAGGCCAGGCAGAAAAGGACATGGGGGCACTGATGAACAGCAGACTGGACATGAGCCAGCAGTGTGCCCTGGTGGGCAAGAAGGTCAATGGAACCTGGCCTGGATCAGGAATGGTGTGCCCAGCAGGAGCAGGGCAGTGATTCTTCCCCTGTGCTCAGCACTGATGTGGCTGCACCTCGAGTGCTGTGTCCAGTTCTGGGCCCCCCAATTTAGGGAGGACATGGAGGGGCTAAAGTGTGTCCAGAGAAGGGCAACAAGACTGGTGAGGACTCCGTAACACAAGTCCTGTGAGGAGTGGCTGAGGAAGCTGAGGATGTTTATCCTGGTGAAGAGGAGTCTCAGGGGAGACAAGGCAGTGTCAGGGCACAGGGTGGACTTGATGATCTCAAATGTCTTTTCCAGCCTTGCCGACTCTTATTCTCTGAAACCACCCCAGGAGCAGTTGCAGGATGAGCCCTGGGCCTCCTCTTCAGAAGGTCCAGCAGCCCAGCTCCTTCAGCTCCTCCACACAGGCCCCAAAGCCCATCCTGTCAGCCATGCAGAGACTCTCCAGCTCCTCCTCATTGCCCAGAACAGGGAGCCCCACACCTAGACACACCAGCCCAGATGTGCCCCCCTGGCCTGTGGTGCCTCTGACAAGGGAGCAGCACAAGGCACTGCAGGACTCTGCAGACAATTCCTGAAACACTTGTGGGACGATCCTGCTCCCCAAGGGACGTTCCCATGGTGCCAGCTCAGGAACTGAAATCAGGAGTGGGGCAAGAGAGGAAAGGGCAAACAGGGATGGGCTGTTTCTAGTGGTGGGGACAGGGAGAGGCAAGAGGGAGATATGTCAATCATGAAAGAGGAAAGAAAGCACAGGTGAAATGAAGGAAATACTCAGGACACTTTGAGGTTGGATGCCAGGCAGCCCTGGCTCTGAGCAACAACATCTGCAGTGGGACAGGTAACTCACAACTCATGGGAACAAACTTTCTGGCTGACTTCAGAGGCCTCGACAAACCTGAGTGGTTTCCCTCCTGTCCCCCAGCCCTTGCTGGCCCCAGGGCTGATGGCATTTGTGCTCACTCAGCTCCATCTCCCCACAGTAGCACCATGGCGGTGCTCACGCCTGATCTGTGCAATGCAAACAGGGGCTCCTGAGCCAGTGCTGCCGTGTCTGTGCCTGCAAGGATGCGGCACCTGTGTGAACTGGGGAAGAGGCCAGGGCTGCAGAGCAGGGATGCTGTTGGCAGGTGCATGAGGACGCTCTGGGACGCTGCCCTGGGGTGTCCAGTGCAGTGGCGATAGATCAGCCCCTGCTCTGCTGTTCCTTGCCAGGCTCTCCCCCTTGCAGGGACCTTGCAGAGCCCCAGCCATGCTGTTTGCCCCCAGCTTGCTCACGGCCAGCCTGAGACTGCTCATGGGGGTTTTCTCTGCTCAGCACTGTCCTGGCCAAGTGTTCTGGTGAGAGCCTGGCCAAGGAGCCTGGAGCCCCCAGGCCCTGCCCTGAGGCGTCAGCGCTGCCCCAGAAGTGCCCATGGCCTGTCCCTGTTGCAGCCCCGGCACTGCCACCTCCAGGGCTGTGCCCGGCCCAAGAGCACTCAGGCCCTGCAGCAACACGAGGGGCAGGAGGGCAGCGGGGCAGTGGCACAGGAGCAGCACTGGCAACACCAAGTGCTGCTGCTGCTGCTGGGCACAGCTGCTGTGCCAGCACTGATCTGCCCCAGCTGTGCACATAGACATTGCTGCTGCAGCTCCAGAGAAGGGAAATAAATGGGGATCTAATGTGAAATCTTCTATGGGAAATGCTTTATTTTGTTTAAAGTCATCAAGAGCACAGCTCCTCCTTGACACTCTCTGTGCGTCACAGTAAAGGTGGAGAGAAACAAAATGAAATTTAGCAGATACAGTGGCATTTCATTGTGAACAGTATTGAAGAACTAAAAAATAGCAAAGAAAAAATCAAACCAACAACCCAACTACAAAAATAATGAAATATGACCTTTATTAAAAGTGATTTACAGAAATTGGCCAGAAGTTTAATGTTCCTGAAATTGCCCAGCTATTAGTCTCCACAGGGTAGCCTTGAGCTCCTGGTTCCTCAGGCTGTAGATGAGGGGGTTCAGGGCTGGAGGCACCACTGAGTACAAAACTGAAATTTCCAGATCCAGAGATGGGGAGGACATGGAGGGGAGCTTCAGGTAGGCAAATATGAGAGTAATGAAGAACAGGGAGACCACAGCCAGGTGAGCGAGGCAGGTGGAAAAGGCTTTGTGCCGTCCCTGTTCAGAGGGGATCCTCAACACAACCCTGAAGATCTGCACATAGGAGAAAACAATGAACACAAAACAACCAAGTCCTAAACAGATAGAAAACAAATGAAATCCAAGTTCCCTGAGGTATGAGTGTTAACAGGAGAGCTTAAGGATCTGTGGGATTTCACAGAAGAACTGGCCCAGGGCATTTCCATGGCACAGGGCCAGCAAAAATATATTGGCTGTGTGCAGCAGTGAATAGAGAAAGGCACTGGCCCAGGCAGCTGCTGCCATGTGGGCACAAGCTCTGCTGCTCAGGAGGGTCCCATAGTGCAGGGGTTTGCAGATGGACACATAGCGGTCGTAGCACATGATGGTCAGGAGGAATAACTCTGCTGAGATGAAGACTATACAGAAAAAGACCTGTGCAGCACATCCTGAGTAGGAGATGGTCCTGGTGTCCCAGAGGGAATTGTGCATGGCTTTGGGAACAGTGGTGCAGATGCAGCCCAGGTTGCTGAGGGCCAGGTTGAGCAGGAAGAAGAACATGGGGGTGTGCAGGTGGTGGCCACAGGCTACGGTGCTAATGATGAGGCCGTTGGCCAGGAGGGCAGCCAGGGAGATGCCCAGGAAGAGGCAGAATTGCAGGAGCTGCAGCTGCCACGTGTGTGCCAATGGCAGCAGGAGGAAGTGGCTGATGAAGCTGCCATTGGGCATTTGCAGCGTCATGGCATGGGAATTTGTAAGAAAAGTAATCATGGATTAGTTCAGTTTAGAGAGGACTTTAAATATCCCAGCCCAGCTTGGTGGCAATTTTCCCCCACTGCCTGCCCAGGGCTCTCTTGCCTGGAGTTGTCCCTGCCAGCAGCTGCTTCCCTGTGCCCAGGGCTGGGCCCTGCCAGTGCTGCCAGAGCCCAGCCCAGCCCAGCCCTGGGGGCTCAGCTCTGCCCTACACACCCCTCCCAGCACAGGGCACTGCCCATGGCCAGCTCTGCCTTTACAGGTTCTGATAGCAACATCACAGCAACCCTGAGGAGGCTGGAAAGGCATCAATGATGCTGCCTGTAAGGGGTCCTGTGCTGATTTTTGTAACTGCTTGTTTTTTTCAGATCTGAGATAATATTTCTATTTTGCTTGACCGGAACTAAGAGATTAATAAATCTCAGCAACTTCCCAGGCAACCCAGATCAGCAGATTTAAAAAACAGGACTTTCCCTTCTGTGTAGCCTCTGACTTTCTCTGCTCCCTGTGTAATCTATTTGGAAGTGTTCTGCAGTTAAATATCATGCTGGGAGCAGTCCTGAAAAATGCAGCATCCTCATCACACAAGGAGAACACTTCCAAGCCTTACCACTTGTCTCCTTCCACACAGACCTTGTCCCCCAGTGCTGTGGGCAGCTCCCAGGGCTGGCTGAGAGCTGCCCCTGGCAGGCAGCAGAGTCCCTGCCCCAGCACAGCACCCTGGGCTGCAGAACCCTGCTGTGCAGGACAGCCCTGGGCACCCCTGGCTGCTCTACACAAGAGATAACCAGAGAATATACTCACAGAGTCTGTAGGCATTGGGACATTCCAGCTTTAGGAGATTGCTCCAGGAGCTGCAGCTGCATTGTCCTGCAGCCAGAGGTTTACTGTGTCAAGGGCTGGGATTGATTCTGCCCCAGTCACTTCTGAGCATCTTCCCAGCCCTGACTGATTGAAGCTCTCAGTGCCTCTGTGCTTTGCCCAGGGTGGCTGCAGGCAGAGCCCCAGCCCTGCTGGGCTGGAAGAAGAGCTGCTCATCCAGAGAAACGTGCTTTTGAAGCTCTTCTTGGTTGCAAGGAAGTCACTCTGTGCCAGGAGCCCAGCCCAGCTCATCAGCACAGATACAGCACAAGGATTTTAATGACCCTCTCAGGGCTTTGGTGCTGTTTACATCAGACACAGTCCCTGAGAGAGTGTGCTCAAAAACTTCTCAACTCAAAGTTAAATTGAAATTCTAAAGTTTCTTGAGTTTTTAATGGATTCCACTGAGACACACAACAAAGAAAGTGTCCTCAGGTTCCAATTAGAACAGAACACTGGTGGCACTGATGACGGGGGGGACAAGCAAGGGAAAGATGTCTCTGATGCTGAGCAAACCTGGAGGTGTTTCAGGAATGCAAAGGGCCAAAGCCTGAGCCCCAGCCCCTGGCAAGGCAGATCCTGTCCCTCCCTCATTGCTCACAGCTCTTCCTGGGGCACTGGGCTCTGGGGACGTGCAATGCCAAGGGCAAGACCATGGGGCGGCCCCTGCCAGGCTGCTGAGCAGGGACAAGGAGGCAATGAGGCCCCAGCACAGCAAGGCTCACTTGTCCCCTGCTGGCCAAGGGCCCAGGGCCAGCAGCCATGGCCCAAGTGCTGCAGGAGTTGGCTCTGGCAGGGCCTTTCAGCTGCTGCCCATCCCTGTGTCCTCTGCAGCCCAGGCTGTCCTACGGTGTCCATGCCCTGTGCCTCTGTCCCTGCAGGCCGTTGGCATCCCCCCGGCTGCCCCACCTGGCTGGCCCCTTCCTTTGCTGACACTGCAAAGGAATTTTAGGTAAAAGGAACGGCTCTGCGTCCTGCCTGCCTCTGCCTGGCCACACAAAGCCTTGGGTTGTTCTAGACTCCTTCTTGGGTATATGTTGCACCACAGCCCTGCCCTGGGAGAGAAATTCCTTTCTCTTTCTTCCCAATCCGGGCCTCCTCAGCTGCGCTTGGCATTAATTTTCTTTCTCCAGCTGTTGTATACTCTGTCAAAAGGATCCACCATCTCTGAATCCACTCTTCAAACACTTCCAGGTCTCTCCTCTGTCGTCCTCAGTCTCCACTCCACTGAGAACAGAGCTCTTTTGTCCCTATACTGTGCTCATGTGCTTGAGGCCATGGGCACCTGGACAAGAAGTATAATTCTTTTCTATAGGAAGGAAACCAGTGAGCCTCAGGGTTTTGAAGGCAGATCAGAGGTAGCCACCAGAGGCAAAGGCAAGCCACATGTGTCTGTCATTGGAGCTTTTGTCTGAAAGAAACCCTTGAATATATGTAGAGTTTTGGAGGTGGAATTCCATTTCAGCCATGTGTGCCTGGACCGGAATCACAATTCTTCTCCACAGGAAGCAAAGGGCAGAGCCCCAGTGTTTCAAAGGCTGATTAGAGGCAGTCCCAAGGAAGCCAAGGCCAGCCAGACCAGTTTGTCTCTGTGGCTTTTGTCTGGGAGCAATCCTTGGATAGATGGAATTTGGGAGGTCAAATCCCAGCTTTGTCCATGGCCATCTGGAAGGACAGCTCTTTTCCATAGGAAGGAAAGCACAGAGCCCCAGTGTTTCAAAGGCATATGAGAGCTGGCCCTCAGAAGCCATGGGAACCTAGACATTCCTGTCAGCTTTTGTCTGGGAGCTATTGTTGGATATAAGGAATTTAAGAGTCAGATTCTCATTTGGCCATGTATGTATGGATAAGAAAAAAGTTTCTTCCATGGGAAGAAAAGCATGACCTCCCAGTGTTTTAAAGGCAGATGCAAGGTGGCCCTAAGAGTCCATGGCCAGACAGAGCTGTCTGTCCTGGAAGGTTTCAGATGGGAACAATCCAAGCATATAATCAAATTTGGAGGTGTCTCAGTTTTGGCACATAGAGCACAAAGACATTTCTTTCCCACAGGAAGGAAAGCACAGAACTCCAAGATTTCAGGGGCAGATGAGAAGCAGCCCTCAACATGCCAAGTTCAGCTGGACCAGTTCTGGCCCCAGGAGGCCAAGTCAACCAGGTCTGTTCCATGTTCTTGGATCCTTGAAGCCCTGCAGCATCACAATTACCCCTTGGTTCCATGAGGCCCCACAGTATCACAACAGATCTTTGTTTCCATGAGACTCAGCAATATCACTGGTCTCCTTGGCTCCACAGTGGCACAATGGCCCCTTGTTTCTGTGAGGCCTTGCAGTGTCAAAATGGTTCCATGGGACTGTGCAACAACACAATGGCATCTTGGTTCCATGAGGTCTCAGAGTGTCACTATGGTCTCCATGATTCCATAAGGTCCTGTGGTGTAACAACGGCCCTTTGGTTCTATTGGACTCCTCAGAATCACCACGGTCCCTTGGTTCCACAAGGCCTGGCTGTGTCACACTGGCCCCTTGCTTCCATTGGGGCCCATAGTGTCACAATGGCCCCTTGTGTCCATCAGACCTTGCAGTGTCACAGTGCTTGCCTTGGTTCTACAAGGCCCTGTGGTGTCTCAAGGGCCCCTTTATTTCATGGAGACTCAGAGTGCAAAAATGATCTCATTGCTTCCATGAGGCCCTGCAGTGTCACAGTGGTTGCCTTTGTTCCTCAAGGCCCTGCAGAGCCTGTTCCTTCAACGAGCCCTTATAGTGTCAGAATGGTCTCCAGGATTCCTGAAGCCCTGCAAAGTCACAACGGCCCCTTGGTTTCGTGAGGCCCTGCAATGTCAAAGTGGTCTCATTGGTTCCACAAAGCCCTGCAGTTCCACAATGGCCTTTTAGTGTCACAAGGCCTTGAAGTTCATAATAGTCTCAGCAAGTTCCTCTGCCTGTTCAAGTGGCCTCTTTGGTTCCATGATGCACGATAGTGTAATAATGGTATCCTTGATTCCACAGAGTCAGAATGTCCCCATGGTCTCACGGAGCCCCAGAGTGTCACTGCGATCCCCTTGATTCCATGAGGCCCTGCCGTGCTACAATGACCCCTTGGTTATACAAGGCCATGCAATGCCACAAAGGCCCCTTGGTTCCAATGGGTCCCGAAGTGCCATAATGGTCTCCATGGTTCCCTGAGACCTGGCAGTGTCACAATGGACTTTTGGTTCCATGAGCTTTCCTACTCCCAAATACAGTCTCCTTGGTTCCACAGTGTCACATCAGACTCTTAGTTCCATGAAGTGCCTGGCATCCCACAGCCCCTCACAGCTTTCCACAGCCCTTCATGGCCCCTCACAGCCCCTCATGGCCCCTCATGGCTCTTCCTGAAGCAGAAGAGTTCAGGCCCTGCTTGTTTCCCTTTTTATTTCAGTCCCTTCACAGCAATGAGTAAAGAAAGGCTGAAATGGAGACTTTCCCCAGTGTTTCCCTCAGGGTTAATTGCAGGCTGAAGCTCTGTGCTGGCACTGCCCGAGCGTGAATATCCCTGCAGCACCATGGCCTTTGCTGTCCCCCGTGTCCATTCCCTGTCCCCAGTCCCTGAGCACAAAGTCAAGGAGAATTAAAGACATGCAGGCCACATTTGCAGTGCTCAAACGCAGCCCTGTTGCTGGTGCTGCTGAAATAGAATCAGCTGACAGAGGCCATAGAAATTGCCTCTGGAATATGAAATAAAATGAAAATGAAATAAATGAAATAAAATGAAAAAATACACCAGGACAAAGAGAAACCAGAACTTCTTGCCCAGTTTCATTGTTGCTTCCGAGCAGCAGCAGAAGATGGAGATGCTCAGAGGTATTTCCAGCTGCTGCTGGTCCCAGTGGGAGCCCAGCCTGCTGCCCAGCCCCAGCAGGATCCTGAGCCCAGCCCGGGGAGCTCCCGCAGTGTCGAAACTCAGTGCAAGCGGGGCCAGGCCCAGAGCCCTGAGCACGGCCGCCCGTTGCGGGGCAGCGGTGCAGGAGGAATGTCCTGATGCCCAAACCTACTGCTCCTGCCACAGAGTGCCCAGCCTTCTCCCCTGCTCCTCCTCTCCCAGCACGGCACAAATTCCAGCTCGGAGGAGGTTTCCCCAGACAGGGCTCAGGCTCCTGTTTCAGCCTGAGTGTCCCTGCAGAGGAACAGGGCATCTTTCAGGCACTTCCACAAGCTCAGGGTTCTCATTTCATGGGAAATCTGGCATGCAAATAGCCTTGCTAAATAATATTATATTATAATATTAGGAATATATATATTAGGAAAAAATTACCCTTCTTACAGACAAAGTTCATTCCCTGCATTTCTCCTTTTCAGTTTCTTTGAGTCATCTACTCAGAGGTCCAGCTTGTTCTGGTGCTTTTCATGAACTGATTGTACTCGATTTACACCAGTGCAAGAGATGTAGAATCAGCTAAACTGAACATAGAAACAACCTCCCTCTGTCAGCCCATTTTCACATTCTAGATCACTTTCAAGATGTCCATGGAGACATTAGAATGATTATCATGCAACTCTCCACTTCTGCCTGCAGGCTCTAGAGATTCTTTTTCTGCATTCAGTCAGGGGTGCATTCCTTAGCAATTCTTGGTACCACCTCCAGTTTTTTTGGGTTAGAAGAGTAACAATGAAAACCTTATCCATGGCACAGCTCTCCAGCCCAGAAGGAAAAGAAAAAACAAGTCATCAAGTTCTCAAAACCTTTGTCCTGCTTTGCTGCACAAGTTGTGCTGCACACACTGTGTGGAAAGTCAAGAGAAGCTGCAGTTGGTGGCACATCTTGTGACAGAAGCTGCATCTCGTTCTCTGGGAATGGTTCTTGGACAAAGCAAACAGGACTGTGGAGAAGATTCTGGGAAAACTGAAACAACTTTTAGGAAATGAAATAAAAGTGGAAAGAAACAATCCAAGAAGTTTTTCTATTTATTTTTATGCTCCTCTTTTCCATCTTGCACTACTTCCCTATTCCATTAGTTCCAAATGGATCTCACCTCTAAGATATATGACTTGGCAAGTTTTAGACACTGTAAAATACTGTGAGCTACACAGAGTTTGCCTTTCCCTTTTTTTTTTGGAAAGCAATGCTGCAGACAAAAGTGCAGTGCTTGGGTCAGGTACAAATTCTGCATTCAGGGAATGTGCTCAGATAGTGTTTGAGCCTCAGCAGGGACAACGCACAGCAGAAACCAAGGGGATTCCTCTGCCACTGTGCAGGAGTCAGGACTCTGGATCTTGGCTCAACACGGCAAAGTTCCCATGTTTGGACAGACCCAGGGCCTGCCAGCGG
This sequence comes from Tychaedon coryphoeus, assembly GCA_013398595.1. Classification (NCBI taxonomy): domain Eukaryota; kingdom Metazoa; phylum Chordata; class Aves; order Passeriformes; family Muscicapidae; genus Tychaedon; species Tychaedon coryphoeus. The sequence goes on from WBND01001848.1 coordinate 35,392, forward strand.
GGAGAGCGGGGCTTCGAACAGGGACTCGGGGGAAGGGACACACAGACACGCGGACAAACGGCCCCGGTGCTTCAGTTGCAGCAGCAGCATCACCGGCGGTGGCGGCAGGAACAGCAGCAGTGAAAGAAGTGACTTTTTCGACTCCCTCTTGCTTCTCCTCTCCCTCTCCCGCTGCCCA